>PVJO010024778.1:0-23817 GCA_004026905.1 Hystrix cristata
AAATTCAACCAAACATTTGAAAAGAGCCAATAACTAAAAAAAAAAAAAAAAAAAAAAAGAACTCCTAGAGAAATGAAATTGCTAATGCCCATGGTAGCAAAATACCTTTTATTTATTTTAACATTTTCATGTACTTGTAATCCTATAGGTTGCTTTTAATTTTAAATATTTTAGAAGACATTGCACTGCATCCATTAAAAAAAGTACCCAGGGGCTGGGGATTTAGCTCAGTGATTAGAGTGCTTGCCTAGTAAGCACAAGGCCCTGAGTTCAATCCCCAGCACCAAAAAAAAAAAAAAAAAAAAAAGTACCCAGACATCATTGAAAACTCATGATTATCAAATGGAAGCATAAAACTTCCAGTTTAACTCTAACATGTGAGGTTTGGAAGTCATTACTCCTGTCCTTATCACCAGCAAAAAACTGAACAAATGAAAAGTAACAATGCTTCTTGGATGCATCAGAAAACTGGTATCACAAAGAAAACTGCTACTCCAAAATCTGGAGAAAGAGATAAATTTAAGACGTCACAGCCAAGATGTGCTTACCTCAAGCGGAAGCCACGGGAGCCATAGGCTGCTGGGGGAAATGTCTGGCAATTTTGATGAACTGCTGCAGGTTGAGTATAGACTAGTCAGAGTGAGAAACTCCTGGGAGAGGTGTAATTGTATTAGGCCTCTACACTTTATGGGTTCTACTTCTAAGAACCCCACCAGATTCTCAAAGTGAAAATCTGAGAAAGATCCTCTCATATAAACAGACTGTTCTCCAGAAAATAAACAAATAACAAATAAACAAACAAAAACCCTTACTCCCCAGGTGAAAAGACTTTTCCAGCAGCTGCCCTCTCACAGGGAAGTGTTTCTCTCCTGCTCTGATGCTCTGTAGCCTTCCTGTCTCATCTAAGTGGAAAGTAAAAAAAGCCAAAAGACCCAAGTTAGGGACCCAGCCATGCCAGACAGACCCAATAAAAACTGAAGTTTAATCATAATATTACAGAATATTTCTTCCCACATTTTCCCAGCATAGCAACAGAGCTCCTGCATAACAACAAAAGCCTACAGCTGTAAAAGTTGCACGATGGAAATTCCACCTGGAAGTGATTTTAGGCAAACTCAAAGAAAACAGAAAAGACAAAAACAGGGTTACTAGAGAAATTTGGAGGCTCTGGCACCCACAGCTAAGTAAACATAAAACATGGCTCAGCTCCGAGCCAGATTAACATAGAACTGCACACCCAGGCCCTTGGGAGAGAAAAGTCCAAATTCTTGTTGTGTATACCTCATGTACAGGTTTAAGTGAAAAATTATATATCATGCCAACATACAAAAGGGAATAAAACAGTTTTAGAAGTTAGATTTCAGAACTACAGTAAGATATGGCACAGATTTTGGAACTATCAGGCAAGGAGTTTAAAAGTAACATGATTAATATGTTACCAGCTCTAATGAACGAAAGAGATAAGAGGTAAAAAGAAATAGGTAATCTATGCAGAAAGGTGGAATGCCAGAAATAAGCAATATAATGAAAAGTAAGAATGCATTTATACTCCCCAATAGATTAAACATCCAAAGAATTAGTAACGATAAAGAAAACAATAGAAACTGTCCAAAATAAAATGCAAGGAGAAAAAAGAATAAGAAGAAAAAGGACACAGTATCCCGAGAATGTATACTATTTTTTCAGATGTACCATATGGTAACTGGAATACCAAACAAGAATGAAAAACAAAGCAGAAGAAATATTTGAAGTAATAGTAGATAAAATGCTTTTTTTAAATTAGTGAAATACCAAACCACAGATCCAGAAAGCTCAGAAAACACAACCAGGATGAATATGAAAAAATTTCCACTCAGGCATGTCACATTCAAAGTACAAACAACTGAAGACATGGAGAAGCAAGAGGAAATAAAATGTCTTATACAGTGATGGAAATGGATGAGAATTATGATGATTTCTTGTGAAATCTCATATAAACTGGAAGATTATGGATTGAAATATTTTAAAAAGTGAAATCCTCCAACAATCTAGCGCTCTATATCTAATAAAAATTACCCTGTAAATTGAAGAGAAAACATTCTTGGAAAAATTAAATATAGAGAGAGAGACAGAATGAAAATAATACAGGTTGGAAGCTTGGATCAACACAGAGAAGAAAGACCATCGAAAAAGAAATAAATGAAAGTAAAATGTCTTTTAAAAATCTCTAAGTAATCTAAAGGTAATTCTTTGTTTAAAGTATAATAGTAACAATGTACTGGGTGATGTTAGCATATGAATAAGTGAAATGAATGACTACAGCTTCCTAAGGGATAAGAGGGGAGTAAATGGAAGTATTATAATGTATCTAAATGACCCGTGAAGTAGAAGAGAGTAATTTGAAGGTGGATTAAATCAGTTTGAAATGTACATTGCAAATTCCAGGAAAACAACTAAAGTCCCTTTTAAGGGAAGTATAGTTAAAAGGCTAACAGAGAAGAAAAAATGAAATCATATAATTGGCTTAAAGCCAAAAAAAGACAAGAAATGAAGGGGACCAAAAAAAGAAAAAAAACCAAACACATTGGATAAGAAACAGAAACATGATAGCTGTTAGTCCAAATACAACACTAATGAATTTCAATGTTAATTGCATAAACATAGTAAACAGAAGACAGAAATGATCACAATGGAGCCCCCAAAAGGCACCAAGATCCAAATATACAAGAACCTTATTTTATTTATTTATTTATTTATTTATTTTTGGTGCTGGGGATCGAACCCAGGGGCTTGTGCTTGCAAGGCAAGAATTCTAACCACTGAGCTAATTCTCAAGCCCTCTCATTTTAGATAAAAGGACTCAGGTGGTTTAAAAGAAGAAAGATATCTGATATTGACATGAATCAAAATAAAGCTTTATTAGCTTCAAATGAACTATACTCTAGGTTAAGTGAAGTGCCATGGGTAAAGAGGGACACTTTAGAAAGAAATCGATTCTTCAAGAAAACATAATAATCCTAGATGCCTATATATCTAACAATAGAACATTAAAACTCATGGGGAAAAACGATGTACATGTCAGCAAGGAGAACAGAGAAATCCAATATTATAGTTGGGAATTTCAACCTATATCTTCCGGAAATTGACAGATCCAGCAACCAGAAAATCAGTAAAAATATAGTTCACAAGAATAGCACTACCAACTAATTTAACCTAAATGAAATGTATAGAATGCTTCATTAAGAAAGCAAGCAAGCAAGCAAGCAAGCAAGCAAGCAAGCAAGCAAGAAAGAAAGAAAGAAAGAAAGAAAGAAAGAGAAAAGAAGCAAGCAAGCTAGGTAAGCTAGGTGTGGTTACGCACACCTGTAATCCCAGCTACTCTGGAGGCTGAGGCAAGAAGACCACAAGTTTGAGCTCAGCCTGGGCAACTCAGCAACTTAGTAAGAACTTACCTGAAAATACAATATGAAAAGGACTAGGGATGTAGTTCAGTGGAAAGGCCCTGAGCTCAATCTTCAGTACCATAAATTACATAGTTCAAAAATCATACCTTAGCCAATTTAAAAGAATTGAAATAATATAAAATATATTCTCAGATCACAAAGAAATTAAACAAAAAACCAATAATAGAAAGGTAACTAGAACACCAATAACTACGTTACGAGTAAACAATACATTGCTAAAGACACAATTAACTCTCAACCGAAATTGTATAGTATTTCAAATTAAGTGAAAATGAATATACAACTCATTAAAATGAGTCAGATGCAGCAAAAGCAATGTCTAGAGGCCAAATTATAGCATTAGTTGCAAAGGGTAGAAAAGAAGAAATATCTAAAATTAATCATCTAACTTTTTACTTTAGGAAATTACAGCAGGATGAGTACTTTAAGCCTAAAGAAAGCAGAGGAAAAGAAATATTTGAAATTATAGCACTATTCAGTGAAACTAAAAACAAGAAATCAATAAAGAAAGTCAAGGAAACCAAAACTTGCATCTTTAAAGACCAGAAAAATAATTATACCTCTAGTCAGATTAATCAAGAAAAAAGAGAGAAAATGAAACCACATACATAACCAATAACAAAGGTGCAAAGAGGGATCACCTGTACCTATCCTAAATTAAAGAAAAAGAAACTCAGGCTGGCATGTAGCTGAGTCGTAGAACACTTGCCCATCTGTCAGAGTTCACTGGTTCACTAGAGACAAATTTAAAGCAAGATATACTAAATAAGATATGATTTATATATATATATATATATATATATATATATATATATATATATATATATATGGATGGATTTACAAGGTAAACTTACAATGGCCATACTCAGAGTCAGGTGTGGGAATGTCAGAAGAGCTGTCTGTGTGTTGGAGAGCTGAGGGATCCAGTTAAAGGTTGACGGCCTGGAGGCCACTGTAGTGTCTGAGCGAGCCCATTATCAGGAGGCCGAAGGGTCGGTGCTGTAAGGCTGAAGAGTGTACTGGGCCAGGAGACAACACCCAAGGTGAAAACTGGAGCTCCTCCAAAGAAACAGAAGTAGGCCTTCCTTCTTTGTTTCTTTTTATTCTACTCAGGCTACATACCTATTGGTTTGTGCCACTCACACCCAGTGTGGGTCTTCTGTTTTTAGGAAATCCCTTCAGCCACACCCAGAACCATATTGATTGAATTTAGTTGGATGTTTCTTACTCAAATTGACACAATCAGTTAACTATCCCACTTGCCTGGCATGCACAAGGTCCTGGGTTCCATCCTAAGGAATTAGGGAGATGGGGGAGGAATTCTATACAAGAAAGTATCTCTATGCTTTTAAATTGGATATCTCAAAGTAAGGAAATTTCTTGAAAGTCATAAACTATCATAACTCCCAACAGGTGCAATTGATAATACACTTTAAATAAGTCAATATCTATTGAGAACACACCAAATAATTAACAACCCCCAAACCCATACACACACCCTAGGAAAGAGAACATCAAGCCCATATAGCATAACTGATAACTCTGCCAAACACCCCAGGAGGAAACTACAGCAGACCAGAGGCAGAAGGAATACTTGGTAACGTTTTGTGACAGTGGTATTGCCCCAATGTCAAAAATAGATGAAAACATTCAAGATAGGAAACCTTCAGCTGTTTTATAAATAACTCTCATGATCATAGAGGCAAACATCCTCAACAAATTATTAACAAATGATATTCAATAATATATAAAAGGAATCGCATACCGCAGCTCAGTGGAATCCAGGTATGCAAGAATGATTCAACACTGAAAAATTAATCAGCGTAAACAACAAAACAGTAAAAGAACCAATTTAAGGTAGTCATATCAACAGTGAAGTGTAAAACATTTGACAGAACTCAACATTCTATCATGATAATATCTTCCCAAAAAGTAGGGATCTACAGAAACTTTTAATTTGATAGGGACCCTCCCCCAAACCTCTTAATGGTGAGATGTAGGGTGCTTTTCTAAGACCAGGAACAAGGTACTCCTACTCATTATTTTTTCTGGGGGGAGCAGTTTGAGACAGGTTCTCTCCATTTAGTTCAGACTGGCCTTGAACTCACTACATAGACCAGGTTGGCCTCAAACTCATGGTGATCTTCCTGCCTCAGCCTCCTCAGTGCTGGGATCACAGTTGTGTGCCACTGTGACTAGTTTCCTACTCATAATTATATTGGGCATTCAAATATAATCAAATATATTAAGGTGAGAAAAGGAAATAAAAATTTAGATAGAATGCAAAGGTAGAAATAAGCTGTCTTTGTTGAAAGATAGTATGACCATCTACCTAGAATATCCCAAACAATCAGGAACAAAAACCTTGCAACTAAGCTAGTATAGCAAAGTTGAAGAAGATGAGGTTAATATTCAAATGTCGTCTGTTCTCTATACACCCATAGTATATGATTGGAATTAAAAAAAAAAATTTAAAGCAAGCAAAAAATGAAAACAAAATACTTAGCTGTAAGTACTTAGATAAAAACAAAATACTTAGAAGCACAGTACCTATAGGTAGAAAAATGCAAAACTCTAATTAAAGAAGTTAAAGATCTAAACAGTGGAAAGATGAACTGTGTTCATACATTGGAAGATTCAATCATGGTACTGCATCTGTTCTTCCCAACTTGGTCTATAGATTCCACATAATCTCAGTCAAAATACAAGCAGGATGTTTTGTAGCTATCAATAAACCAATTTTGAAACTTACATGGAAAAAGAAAACACCTGTAATAGTCTACATAATGGTGGAGAAGAACACAGCAATAAGACTTACACTACCAGATTTATTATGAGATGATAACCAAAACAGTGTGGTATTGGTGAAAGGTCAGCTGCATAGATCAATGAGGCAGAGCAGAGAGAACAGATATTGACCCACGGAAACATAATAAACTGATCTTTTGCAAAAGAGCAAAAAACAGTTCAATGGAGCTGGAAAAATTGAATGTTCACATGCAAAAAAAAAAAAAAAAACTAAGACACAGAACTTACATCTCACCAAAAAAAGTAACTCAGAATGTTTCACACATCTAAATATAAAATAAACTTTAAAACTTTTAAAAACAAGCTGGGGATTTAGCCCAGTGGTTAGAGCGCTTGCCTAGCAAGCACAAAGACCCTGAGTTCGATCCCCAGCACCAAAAAAAAAAAAAAAACTTTTAAAAACAGAAAATCTAGACAATATTGAGCTTGGCAATAAAATTTTAAATATGACTTCAAATACACGATTAACAAAGGAATATATACGAGTTGAACATTTTTTAAATTAAAACTTCTGCTTTGTGAAAAAAATTGTTGAAAATATTTACAAAACGTACCTGTTAAGGAACTCACATACCAAATACAGAAAGAACTCTTAAAACTCAGTAAGATGAGCAGCAATCTATTTAAAACCTTGACAAATGATCTGAACAAACACTTCACCAAAGAAGATGTCACAAGAAAGACAGATGGCGAATATGCATATAAAGAAATAGCAACGATGTTTGTCATTAGAGAATTGCTGACGGGAAATGTGAAGCCACTACATGCCTACTAGAATGAAAAAAATAAATAAAAAGTAAAAACAGCAACATTGGCTGTGAGGATATGAAGCTGCGGGAACTCTCAGTCATCGCTGCTATGAATGCGAACGGGCAGAGCCACAATTTAAGAAGATAGTTCTTTGGAAACGTCCTACAAGGCTCGGCATAATCTCACCACATGATTCAACAATCAAACTCCCAGCTACTTACTCAATTAAAATTATGGCCACACAAATACTCCCACACAAATCTTGATCGCAGTTTTATTCATAAGTACCTCAAACTGGAAGAAACCAACATGTGCTCAAATACATGAATAAACAAATTATGGCATATTCATGCTGTGGAAAATATTCCGCGATTTTTAAAATGATCTGTTAAGCCCCCAAAAGACGTGGATCGATCTTAAATACATGTTGCTAAATGGCGTACACCTGTCTGAAAGTCTATGTAACTCTATGCATCCAATTATGTGATATCCACAGAGGACAGAACTATAGCAGAGGTGAAAAGATCAATGGTGGCTGGGGTTTGGGGGCAGGGAGAAGGGGAGAAAGGGAAATATTTAAGGTGTTGCATCTATTCTGTGTGATCCTATCATTGTAGATAGCATTTTGCATTTGTCAAAACTCATAGAACTTTACAGCCCAAAGAATGAATCTTAATGTGTGCAAATTAAAAATATAATTTAGCAGGAACTAAGAATGGAACGCAGAATGAGACAAAAACTCTTACCTATATTGTAGATGTCTGAAACAGTCTTTGATGGGGTTGAGGGGAAAGAGGCTGACCTAAAAAAGCTTGCAAATTATTGGCATCTGTAAAGCCAATCTATACATTATCTCTGTACTCTCTCCTATAAACTCATTTCCCTCATAAATACATGTTAATAATATTGTTATATATGGATAATGAAATTCAATAGAGGGTGGTGGGAACCAAGATTCTCAGTGTTGGAATGGAAGGTTGCAGATATCAAAGGGAAAAGTCTACAGTGATCCTTGTGGTACTGGATTTGAGTTGGAGATACTGTATTACTGTGAACTCAGGTTAAGCTTACATAGATACACAGATGATTACACTTGTCGAACCAGAATAAATTGATTTAAACAGGCCTCCGTACTTGAATGATGAATTTAGCCCAGAGGGGCCCCCGTACATAGTGAACTAAACCTAGTCTGATATGCGAGTAGATTGTAACCTAACCTAAAAGTATCCTCTTGTACCTAAGCAACAGAGTCTCAGCCTACTGAGACCTTAGCAGCCAGCCACTGGAAAGTGATTGAGTCATAAATGGGATTAACGTCCTTGTAAAGAGGCTTCAGAGAGCTACCTGGTCATTTCCTATCTCCTGCCACGTGGGCACAGAGCAACAAGGCAGAGTCTTGGAAGCAGAGCAAGCCTTTACCAGACAGTCAATCTGCCAGTTGATGCTGGACCTTCTGTCCTAAAGAGCTCAGAAAAGTACTTTTTGTTGTTTATAAATTACCCAGACTGGAATGTTTTGTTTTAGCTGCACGAAGAGTATGAATGCTAAGGTGCTGTACTAAGAGAGTATAAAATAAATATCCGTGAAGCTGTACTGATAGAAACAAATGGCTGGATCAACAAGTGAATAAATAGGGAGAAGAGATCAATCTCCCATGTAAAAGAATCCCAAATAATTAATGTAGAGACTACATAGAAATATAGAGCACATGATTCCTTACAGGTACATAGTGACTTTCTTTCCGAATAAAGTTTGGGAAGAAGCGGTATACACCACTGCAGCCAGAAGACCAAGATCTGTGTGTGCAGTAACACCAGTCCCATTGATATGACACACTTCCAACTGTTCTGATAAAGACCACACCTTACCTCTGTGTTCTTTCTCTAAAAAACACAATACTTCAGTCTCATCACGAAAATAACCACAAGCAAATTCCAATAGAGTGGAATTTTATAGTCTGTCTATTATTCAATGCTCTCAAGATCAACAAAAGTGAGGAAAGCCTGAGCAACTCTTCCACCTGAGTGGGGCCTGAGAAAACATGGTGAATAAAAGAATGTCGTGTGGCATTCTGCACAGCCTCTTGGAACAGCCAAAGGACAATGGCTAAAATACCGAGGAAGTTGGAGTAAAATACGGAGTTTAGCTATTAAAACTGGAGCAAGAGCAAGAATGTATAGCGATATCAGTATCCAAAATAACAATGTTTGGGGTAAAAATATGAAATGAAACAAACAGAGATGTTCTAGTCACTGAAACTTTAAATTTCCTAAGACACAAAAATGAGTTTGTATGCACCTAACGGTGTAGACTTAAAATACATAAAGCAAACATTAATGAAAATGCAAGGAAAAATAAATCTAGACCTGTACTTAAAGATTTTCACATATCTATGCAGAGAAAATGGGATTCTAGGGTGAGAAAATTGACTTTACTCTCAAAATGATTTACTTTAAATTTATAGGTTATACATGCAAAAATCTTAATTATAAAGAAGTCTAATAATATCAGAAAGAAAACTAAAATTTTCTTTGGTCACCCTTAACAATTCTAATCTTTCCCCAGATTTATGTATTCTGTATGTTTGATATTCTCATTTTAAATTTAATTTATCTATAAAAATGGTTCTATAAAAATACCCAATTTTTTTTTCATCCTTGTGTTTTTTCTGTTGGGTTTGACTTGCTTTACGTAAATGTTATGATCACATATTCGTATCCACATTCCTTTTTTCATACTCAATACTTGGAATCAGAGACCCCTAATTTAAAGTGCTTTAAATGCACCATATAAATTTACTTCGTTTTATGTAACTGCTCTCCATCCTATTATTCTCTTGGTGATCTTACCATTTCCCCATTAGTAAACATTTGAGTTACCCTAAATTTTAGGCTGCTGTCAGCATCATCATGCGATCTGTTCTGTGCACATACAATGTCTTTTTGAAAGATGGATACACAGATACCTCACAGCCACGTTGTAGAAGACGATGCTCCTATAAAATGTTAATGGCTTATGACAAATTGCTCTCTACAATGGCTACCTAGAGTCACCAGTACAGTGTGAGAGTTTCTGTTTCCCCTCAGGGTTGCCAATATTTGATATTGAACTTACTCACTTTTGCCAAATAACAAGTCTAATCTTAATATTGGTATAATTTTCATTTCTCTTATTGTAAAAGTGATCATCTTTCACATTTATTTTCTACCTGGGTTTGCACTTTCATGAGTTGCCCAATTTGATATGAGACTTCTTTGTGGCTTTTGTTTTGTTATCTTACAGCCTTGCAGGGATTTTTTTTAATGTATTCGTGCATTAAGCATTTTTCTGTTATATTTACAGCAATTTTCCCAATATACCAGTTGAATTTTAACTTTGTTAATGATGCACTGCATATTCTCTCTGTCAAACTAACAGGTTTGAAATTTTGGAATTTTGCACATTTGTATTCATACATTATAAAGAATAAGGTGTTGTAAAGTTTTCATGGCAAAACAAGAGGGACAAACAGGAAGTGATTAAAACTATAGATCAACCAATATAAGGCAAAGGGGAGAGGCAATACATACACACACACACACACACACACACACACACACACACACCCCTACACACAGACATGCCCAGATACACAGACATGCAATTGCAAAATGTCTCCAAACAACATCAAAGAGAAAATGAAGACACTTGTGATAACAAAATCCTGGCATAGGGGGCTGGGGATTTAGCTCAGTGATTAGAGTGCTTGCCTTGTAAGCACAAGGGCCTGAGTTCAATCCCCGGCAACACCAAAAAAAAAAAAAAAAAAAAAAAATCCTGGCATAGATAGCAGAGTTGGTAGAATCAGGCCGGCCAAGGAAAATGAAAGCCTCTTCCATTGGAGAAGAGGAAGCACGGGAGAGCTGACTTGGAAACAAATCTAGCTAGTGGGACAGGCAATGAAAGTGAGTTGCCAGATTTAGCAAATAAATATACAGGACACCCTGTTACATTAGTGTCCTACTCAGTGAAATCCATATTCAGAATTTCATCCAGAATACAAGGTATCCAGTTGAATTAACAACAAATCCTTTATGAAAATATGTCACAAATAATACTTAGAACTACTTATTCACAAATAGGTATTCATTGTTTATCTGAAGTTCACATGTTACTGAATGTCCTGTATTTTCTCTGGTAGTCTACTCATACCTAGATGTCGGTCTTGATCTAAGCACAAGGTCAGCTAGGAAAACATCAGACTTTAGTCTTAGAAATATTTATTTTATGAGCATTTCTTAAATGATTCATTAGACTCTTCAACATAATATATTAAAAAATGAGTTCCTGAGTTACTCAAACCCTACTCTAGTTTCCCCTTCTACTAAACTGCCAGCATTTAATTCATCATTAACAGTGAGAAGAAATACATCGGCAAGATTTGTCTCAAACACCATTCATTGCTCTCCATCCCCACTTCTACCCTCCGGGTATAAGACACCTTGGTTTGGACCACTGGCCTGAATTAGTCAATTTGATCAGAATGAACGTCATGCCCTTTTTAAACACTTTCTAGAGTGGTTTATTCTAACCACACATCCCTTTCTCCTGACTCAAACCTTGAATCGTTTCCCTATAAATTCCCCACAAAATCACACTTTTTTCTACACCACACAAGCCTGCACATGCGTCAGGCCCTGCCTACTTTCCCACACTTTCTTGAGTCTTTTTCCCTCTAGCTCATGGAGTTCCAGCACCTACCATCCTAGTTTAGCTGCTTGGATCTGCTGAACTTCCCTGCCTGCAAACCCATTTGTACACACCGGTTTTCTTTAGTATGTGGCTAGGTGTTACCTCTGTTGAGTAACCTCTCATGCTAACCTTATCCAAAGTTGGCACACCAATCTGGACACAAATTTTACTTCCTCCAGTGATACCAACCTTGAGAAAAACAGGAATGACCTCAAAGGATGTATTTATAAACCTCACAAAAATGAGTGGAAAAACACAATCTGGTTTATAGACTCTCCTACCTTATGTTGCCTGTGAAGTTTCTGCTCCAAAAGGACTACGTAATTTATTCACGTTCCCAGGCCCCACATGGATGTGTTTGCAATATGGTTTCCCTTATTACATTACTGCCTCTAGTCTGTCAGTTGCCAATTCACTGTGTTTCCCACATGATCAACAAAAGTTCTATGTCCTCCATGATATTCTTGCTTCTCTAATCTCTTTCTCTCCTGAGACATCAGAGCTCTGGGTACTCTCTGCAGAGGCAGAGAGAGCGTGGAGCCAGGGAGCACGGGTTTCAGTGCCACCTCTACCATTCACAAACTTAGCTACTTAACTTCTCATAGCTTTTGTTTCTCAGCTCTGTAATATGGACGACAAGATGTTATGGTTTGAGGAGGAATAATATAAGTATAGCACACTGCAAGCAATGTGCATTAGGTTTTCCTCTCTTTCTTGGGATTTTCTTCCCTCCTTTCCTCCTCCTCCCCCTTCTCCTCCTTTTCCTCTTCCTTCTCCTCTCTCTCTCTCTCTCTCTCTCTCTCTCTCTCCTCCCTTCTTCCTTTTTTTGGTACTAGAGATTGAGCCTAGGGCCTTGTACATGTTAGGCAAACACTACTACTGAGCTAGAATGCTAGTATTCTTTTCTCTTTTCCTTGTTTGACACTTAGAATATACCACCATAGGAATTAATGAGTTAATACAAATTGATAAAAGCACACTGATAAGGAAGTAGGTTAATAGTGTTCCAGTCCCAACAGCAATCAAGTCCTTGGATAGCTCCCGGCTTGGGTCATTGCAGACCGTTTCAGAAGAGTAGCTATCTTCTTAACTGTGCTTCAGAATGTCATAGCACAGAGTTCCAGAGACTCCTGAAGGAATCGGAAGCTGATATTTATTCTTTTAGGGGAGCGGGGGCAGTGCTAGGGATCGAACTTGTGCTTGCTAGGCAGGTTCTGCACCACTAAGCTAAATCCTCAACCCCTTGATATTTATTCTTGTCTTTTCATAGTCTTCCTTGAAAGCTGGGCCCTCTCCTCCTCCTCATTCTGGCTGCACACGGACCATCTACTTCTGTCTCAAATAATGATGATTTTGGTGAACCAGGAATATTTTATTCTAAGTATTTACTCTTTCGGACAAATATTTTTAACATATTGACACTGCGGTCTTTAAGACGCTATCAGTTATAGGTAAGTCAGATCATCACATTATCCTCAAAACTGCATTTATTTTAATCTAAAATGAGCATCTTTGACTCCAAAAATATTTCACTTTCAAAGTCTAAAAATTATTTTAATACATTTCAACTTAGAAAAGTGCTGCTACTTTTTCCTTGGATCATAAGAAAAGAGTCTCGACAATAGGGAAAGCTGTGATGATTTTCTTTGTTTGTTTTCCAGAAGTATTCATAGGCTGAAGAAAGAATGGATTTCAATTCTGAAGAAAATCACAATGTAGAGCGATAGAAAATATTTACATGTACAGTGACTAGAAAATACTATTCTAAAGTTAAGTTTTCATGAAGTATCCATTTCTCATCATCATCTAAGTACCCACTAAAAGTACCAGGTCGGACAATTCATGTCTTTTGTCTCACTGAAAGTCTCTGGGACCTGAGCAACTTTTCTTCTAATCTCCCTAACGGTCTCTCCCTGGATACATTACAAGATACGGAGCCTCCTCTTTGCAAATCAGATCTCTCTGATGCCAGTTACAGGGTGGACACACTGGTGACTACAACAGTGTTTTCCCTCTCAGTTCTCCTCCTTCCAACCTCTTCTTGGCTGCAGAGCGGCAGCGTTGGAATTGTCTTCTAGGTTCTGTTGGAAGGTGACATGGCTCTGCATTGAGCCAGATTAGGAAGCTTAAAAGAGGACACTCAATTTTCCAAGGGGATTTGGTTGCAATCGGTTACATTTGGTTCTGCCAAGAACTCTTCGAGTGGAGAGAAGGGGGCAATTTGATCAACTGGGCTGGGGCACTCTGGAGGCCCATCTAAGAGTTTAATTTATTTGTATTTATTTTACATTTGTGCTCAGCAGGGGACCCTCTTCAGGAAAATGCACAATACATACAAACTATCAGTTACATTGAGTTTCCACATTCATGCTTTTCGTAAAATACGATTGGAGCCCAATAAATATGGAAATATAAAATGCATTAAATTAAAATATTGTTAGTTAAGGCAGTTGTTGGGATTTCTTATACATAATCATAAGGCCTGGCTCCCATGAGAGCACCAGGCAGGATACTTTGGGCAATTTCTCCCATGCAGACCCAGAGGCAGCAGCATTATACAAATCCCTACTCATTTAAAATAGATTCATATCAGTCATGGAAAGAGCTAAACTATCACTGCTTTGTATGTCTTCTACGAGAGGCTTTGCTTGGAGGGAAAACATAACAAAAGCCAATGGAGAGGACGGTTCTCAACTTCGGATGGGAATTCACCAACACCAACATTGGACGGAGTGACTTTTTACCTCTTACCGCTTATATATAATGTACTCACAAGCCCGTAATGATTAATGCATCTTTTTACTTAAATCTCTTCAGTATGTAGTTTACAATGTGACAGTGGCTAAGTTACATGCCTTTTCATTGGTCCTTTTTTCCACAGAAATCTAGAACTGGGATTGGGCCGGTAAGAAGGAATACTCTTTGGAGTCAGGTGGGTCCAGGTTATCACCTCACTTCCCCAGTTATAGGTCTGTTTCTTTATGACATTTCTCTGGAGCTTTTCCTGTAAGTTTCAGGTAAGTAGGTGGGCAAGTGGAGTAGGAAGATAGTAGGTGTCTAATGACTATTTATGAGAAACATATATAGTAGCAGGTTGAGAAGCTATTATAACATTCCCTACGTGCCAGGTGCATTGGGAAAAGGAATACGGAACACAGACTCAAAGAAGTCAAGTAACTGTGTGTCTAGCACAGTTACTTGTTTACCTAAAAGGCAAACAGTCTATAAACCTGTTCGACTACATAAAATATACAAGATAAAATCTTGCTCCCTTAGGTTTCCTTATAACAGGAGGAGAGAAATATAACTCACTCAACAAAATTAAAAACAAAAATTGCTGACATCTTATATATGGAATCTAGCAGAGTGCACACTTGTATCACAGCAGACAAGCAAGACCACAAAAATGATGGCCCTGGAGGGAACAGAGGGTAGAAAGCAAGCAAGATGGTTCAGAAAAGTATTGCAGTGGGATAAGGAGAGCAGACTAAAGTATTATGGCGAGCAGCAGAGAGCAACACATTTGGGGCTCAGCGAAGGAGTCAACTAGGCTGAAGTTGAGGCTTAACTGAGGCAGTAGTAGGAGGAAAGCCAAGTAGCTGGAGTTGGGCTTACAGCCACACAGGTTCCAGAAATACAGAAGTCCCTGAAATAGTGCTGGGTAAGGAAGTAAAGTCAGCAGTCACTATAAATCAAGTGTACTCATTTTTTTTCAGTATAGTGAAGATTCTAGTTTTTTTAAAAAGACACTTGATGCCTCTTAAGGCATTGGTTAGAGAAGGGAAGATGCTGGGGAGGATACAGGAAAATAGTGATGGAGAGGGAAAGAGGCAAGCTATGTCTCTTCCTGCACCACTAGCAAGAAAAATTGTTCTTTCCTTTTCTGTTCTTTTCCTTTCTGTACAAAGATTTACCGTTTCTTTTACCTGGCATCTTTAAACTTGTTGTCTTCTCAGAGAGCTCAGGAAAATGTGCTTTTCTAAAGCATATGTGGGCAAATTGGTGAATCTGTGCTGAGAGGGAATGTGTGACAGCAGGAAAGAGCTCCATCCCTCTCCAACCCCCGCTGGCTGGCTGGAAGGTCTGAGCCATCTCCCTGAGGAGACCAGAAAGAGCAGACCACATTGGTAAACCAAAACTGTGTGAACCGCCAGAGGCAAAGAAACAGCCCCGATTGCTTAGCACACTTGGTCTTAGTTTGCCGAAGTCTGACAGTTTACTCTAAGTGCTGATTCGTGAAGTGGTTGAGAGCCCTGTAAGATGACTCCAGAGACTTGAGGCTTCATTAGAAGGACTGGAAGAGAGAAGGGAGGCTCTGTGGTTATTGTTATCACTGGAAGCTCCTGCCATGAATGAGCTCTCCAAGAGAAACCAGCTGTGCACACTGGAACTGCAAAGGACCAGCAAAGTGGTCAGCGAGTGCGTAGGCTAGCAAGTTCCCATTTGGTTTTTTTCCCTGAGGCGGTGAGTGATGTCGAAGTGAGATCCCTAAATCAAAAGCATTAGCCTTAGCATCACCAGGGAACTTGCTAGAAAGACAAAATCTCACCTTCATTCCAGACCTACTGAGTCAAGAAGCCTGGGGGTGGGGCCCAACAATCAGCCCACAGCCAGTCCAAGTGGTTCTGGTGCTACTGAAGTAGGAGGCCCACTACCCTGAGGAAGAAACTGGACCAGGAGAGAGCTTTGCCTTTGTGTGCTAGGAATATATAAAACATAATTCATCTAGTCTACTGCACAGCGAAAATAAGAATTCAGGGTTCCTAATTTAGCCAATGATCTTCGTACAGTGACTTGGCGAGCATAATAAAAATCAGTATTAAAATGATGCTATTTCAAAACTTTCCAAGCTGTCAATAGGAAAAATTAGAGAAATTATTCTAGAGCTTCCCATCTACTTATGGAATTTCTCTTCAAATCCCATTGTGTCTTGAAATACAATTAGAGATTTCTTTCATTTTAGGCATGTCGTTGTATAGTAATAGGCACTTAAGAATGTTGTGGTCTTGTAAAATTGTATAAGCAATTTTGGAGACGTGCTTCTCATCTAATTGAGTTTTTTTCCTATCACAGCAAAGTAGGAGATATATTTTTTTCTGGAATGAAACGTTACGTGTTTAGAATCAGCCTGGCCACGTGTCCTGGCATGCCATCAAATGGCTATTTCCAATTTGACTCCCTTATGGATAAGGAATTACTCAATCAGTAATAGTTTATTAAGAATATTCTGTCTGCTCAAGAAAGTTCTGGCCTTCCAAGTACACTAAATTAAACTAAAGGTCCTTGTCCACAAAGACATTTCTATTTACTTAAAGGAAAAAGTGGTGAAAGAAATACCAAACTATATTCAAGAGTAACTAAGGTGGAACATCCTAGAAATTCAACAGAAGGTCTCCAGATGCCTTATTTTCATTTGATTCTAATTGGAGAACTAGCAATCTGAGTTTCCTTTTTTTCTACTATAATATAAATGCCGTTTTCTGAAACTATTCTTCTTGCAATGCCCTATTGTGTTATTCATGCTTTCTCTTACCTGCTTATGCCTGAATGTCTTGAATCAAGTCTTCCATTTATTGAAATTACATTTCAGAAATCAGGAGAGCAATTCTTTTATGGAAAAAAAAAAAAAAGCAAGAGGGGCTGTTTGAATGTGGGCTGACAGGTGGTGGGTGCAGGTAATTCCATGTGAAACAATTGGCGCCTCTGTACAATAGGAAATAGAAGAGATGAGTTTTGCCCCAGTCCTCCGGGGAAATCATTCAAATATACACTCTTATCAAACTCTAATAATGTTCTGGCTTCCGCCTGTTTGCTTTGATGAAGCTGATAATAACAGAAATCTACATTTATTTGCATTTTTCTACTAGAAGTCACTGAAGCATCCCAGAACATCACTTTAAAGTGCATGTGCCTGTAAGTGGCAAACCATGAAAGGTCACACAAACGCAGGTACATAAACTCTCAGAAATGGAATGCAGTTTGAGAATGAGCTAAGAGTTTATAGGCTTCTTGTGTGTCCCTGAACCGGGAAGTAGGTAGGAAGTATCTTCTCGATGAGTCGTCTCCAGAAGACTTTATCAGAATATTTCTTCCCAGCAATGCAACTACTGTCTCCCCTGTTTCCCTTCCTAATCCTTTCCGCCCGATAAGCGGATTAGATAGATAAAGGGATACAAAATAATACTACTAATAAAGTAATATAAAATCAATAAACACAGAAAAGCTTTTATAGATCATCTACTCCATTTTATTTTACTTTTCTCTATTTAGGAATTATAACTCAGGAAATATATGAGACTTCTCCAAGACTAACAAGTCAAACTGAAAAGCAAGACAGAGGCAAGAAAGAAGGCTTTGTCTACTGCTGGCCACCCCAGCACTTCCGCTGTCCTAAGGCCCTGCCCTCAGGTTCAGTGTCCATGTAAAGGAATCTCATCTCCTTGAAAAACTTTAAATTCCATATTTTAATTCTATGTTCTTCTCTATGCAGATCTCCTGTTTTCACTTCGATTGAGTAGTGTGAAAGAACACTTGTCCCTTCCAGCCCTGGGTGCCGGGACTCTGTGAATCAGGTTAATTTACAGGGGTTAATTCTAAAGCTGGAGTGGAAGTAGCACAAAAATAGACAGTGGCAGCTTCTGAATCCATCACTGTGTTCTACAGGTGTCCCTTTTTATTTCCTAGGAGTTCTACAGTGCATCAGTGCTTATGGGGAGAGACTATTTTAAATTATTTAAAGAGGAACTAGGGTGGAAACTTTGGAAAACTCGCAAAGCGAAAAGGTAAAACCTGCATTAACAATTTCAGAAACAGAACGAACCTTCCTGCCTCTGTGAAGTACAGAACATCCATGTCCACCGCTCAGAAAGTCTGAGTGCTGGAACTACGGGCGTTCACCATCAGGCCCAGCTACGGACCCTTTTCTTCCACCTGATTTTATCCATTCACCACACCACACTGTAAGAGAGGAAGAAAGATAATTGTTATCTCCCTTTTACAGGTTACATATATGCCCTGGTTTTTTGTAGAAAAATCAGATTAGAAATTTTGATTCAAATCTCAAGTTCTTTGTTCTTGCAATGTTTATTTATTTAAAGTCAAACTTCTCAATTCCAAATCTCTGAATTGAAGTTGAATGTTCCAAAACTAAGGTATGGAATTCTGATCACATGAACTAATACCATGTACTGGTTGTATGTTATCAATTTTCTAAAATTATTATG
Source organism: Hystrix cristata (assembly GCA_004026905.1). Lineage (NCBI taxonomy): Eukaryota > Metazoa > Chordata > Mammalia > Rodentia > Hystricidae > Hystrix > Hystrix cristata. The sequence continues at coordinate 18,956 of PVJO010024778.1, forward strand.
TGTCTATTATAATAATTAAAAGTATTTTAAAATATACAAATGATTTAAAAACAAACCCAGTCTTTCAACTGAGGATTTCAAGCACAGAGCCAGTAACAAAAAGCAATCATTTGACTTCAGAATAACTTTATGAAGGAATGAGTATATCATACATAGTGTTGTAACCTATGGGGTTTGTTTGAGTTTCTTTATTTTTTTTTTCTTCACTTAACAATATGTGTGGAACATTATTCCATACAAACATGCCTATTTCTCTCATTACTCTCATTGTTACAGTGTCTAGCTCTGTATGACGGACAGTATCTTGATCACCTCCCCCAACCTTTTACTATAACACAAGATGCAAATACAAATTTAAACGGAGTTCGCAAACAAGAATTTTTCTTCACGTTTACCCTTCAGATGTAATGTGTTCAATTTTCATATTGCAGCAACTCCATCTTTATAAGTTGAACCTTTGTGAGAAAGTCTTTGAATATTTCTAGCATTTTTGACACCTTCATTTCGCATCCACGGGAACAAAGCAGCCATTAGCGATGAGGACAAGGAAAGGGTAAAATATGCAGAGATGAGTTTCGATTTTATGTTTCGTTCTCTTCATGATGATAGAGGTCAGCCACGGGAAGGAGAGAACGCTGTAACCATATATCTGGATATGATCCTCTATATAGATGGCACATCTTCTTTTAGGGGTATTTGAATACCGCCCAGCACACGAAAATGGTAACTAGACAACACAGAGCACACATTTTTTTAAACTTTAATGAAATATTATCTACAATCAACTATTTCTTTGTTAACATTAAAAGAATTCCAGTGAGCAAAACTAAACCTTTTCCATCATTTATGTTGTTTAAAATTAATTTTCATTCTTAAATCAAAGTGACATTTATCTGTCTGCACCCAAAATTATAATTTTAAACTATTTGGCTATACTATTCCATCTTTATAAATAATATTTTTGGTGCTTTTTTTCTATGGTACATTATTTGTTTACTTTGGTTAAAATATCTAAGATATCTAATTTTTTTCCATCTACACTCCATATAATTTGTATAATCTTTCCTTATACCACCACTGCTAAAATCCACCCGATGTTAGTATAACATCCTGGAGATAAAATTGACCAGTTCTTGGGATTTGTAACAATATAACTATATACATGCCCTACTGAGAGCCAGAAAGTGTTTGGTTACATTTTTACTCATATATGTATTTGATTTTCCTTTAGGTAATAATCTCCCACACATATACACTTTGATTTTCTATGTCCTCTTATTAGGGTTTTCTTTTTATTTGCCTTTCTCCTAAATGTTCCCATTAGCCAAATGCCTATAAAATTTTTGCGCAAGTGGGAAAGTATTCCCAAATATACCGTCAATTCAAATTTGTGTTCTCCTTGTAGACGTTCCTGGTACAGTGCTTCAGCTTCCTGCTCTGATATGAGCTGCTTACTCCCCAGAGCAGAGCGGTGGGCCGGGGATTCTGCATATAGCACTCATCTCCGAGGACTTCCTGCCCCTATCTCCTAAACTGCATTGATTTTCCTTTGGTTTGCCAAGTATACTAGCTAGTAGCTTCCCAGAAAGGGTGGCTGGAAGCACATTTCCAAGTCTTTTCACTTATGGAAATAAATCAATTATACTATGAACCAATAGTGATGGTTGGTGGGGTAGGGAATTCAAGTTTGAAATCATTTTGTCAGTATAGTTTCTTGGCACACGATGGCTAAGAAGTGGGATGTGATTCTTATGCCTGGTCCTTTGTAGACTCCACTCACCTTCTCAGCTTCTTGTGTTGCAGAGGGACATGATAAGATGGTCTGGTGTGGAGATGTGTGTGTGTCTGTGTGTGTGTGTGTGTGTATCACCTCTTTCAATCAGGAGGATACATCTCCCACTATCCTCCTTTCTGATTGATTTGATAATTCCTAGGGCCTCATTTCATTTTATTTTTTTCTTTCCAGGAGATATTCTTCATTCTTCTTACTATGCCTCAATTACTGTTATCTTTTTTCTGGCTATAATGCTTTTAGTTTCTAAGAGCTCATTTTTACTTTTGCTTTCTTATCTCCCCTCCCATTAATAGCATTCTGCTTTTATTTCATGGCTATAGCGCCTTGTCCTAATTCTCAGGAAGAATTAACAACAGACTTTCCTTTTGAAATTGTCTTCTATTCCTTGTGTTGCGTCAGTGTTCCTGACCTTGGTTTTGGTCTTTGTCCTAATTACTGAGGCACCTCCAAGCATCTGAGGATCACTGGTAGAGTAATGTGTTAAACAGCCTTGAGAAATTCCAGAAGCAAGGGAAGTTCTTCCTGATTGAGGCCCTCAGAGTAAAGTGATTGGATAATAAGTTGCAATCTTATATAAGTCCTTCAAATGTTATCATCTATATTCTTCAGAGTTGTTGTACTTTCCTAAGAAAATTTCTGTAGCCCATTGCTCAGATGTGTCTTGGACCTTGGGTAGAAGAGCTGCATAAAGCATCTCACCGATCTTACTCTGGAAATAGGCCAGGATAAGAAGGGTGGGTAACTTATGATTCATTTTCCTACTTTCTCCAATGCTCTTATTTTCTCTGTGATACTTCAGTATCACTCACCATCCACAAACACCAGAACAGCTACATAATTTATGGGTACGAAATAGAAATGGGCAGTTCCTTCTTCAAAATTATTAAGAATTTCAAGATTACCACAGCGGAGTAGTAAACATGGATAGGGCCTTGCGAGAGTGGCAAGTGTACTGCCAACCTTGTACTGTGGCACAAAGGCACGTCTGTGAAGTCAATCCTAACAAACACATTGCCCTTGCTCTGCTTACTTCCACTTCTCCAGAGAATGAGCATCCTGTATCCTAGTACAAAAACATAAGTCTGAGGATCTGGGGAGTGAATTCAAAGCCGGGCCACTTGTTTCCACCTCATCCCTGACACCCATTTTCTGTGATTCTTGGAACCTCCAAGACACCAGTCTTTCCAGGCTCTATGGCACCAATTGATCAGTTCTCATAATTTCTCAAAATGACTCCCTCTGTCCTCTAAGTGAGTTACTTTTCATCTTTTAAAACTCAATTGACATCTCTTATCTGCTCTTGTGTTCCTTCACATTCTTGTTTTTATTTCTTTTTTAACTATACTTTTAAGAACATATAAAATTAAATAGATGTAAAAGTATATTGTTTTCCGAATCATCATATTTAACTAAAACAATGGGATACTATTTATTTTCTTCTTTTAATGTATTTATATAAGGTAACAAGATACCTCATTTTTCTCAAATCAGTTTATCTCCACTTTTGGCTAATATGCGTGATAAATTTTACCTTGCTTGTTGATTTTGTATTTTTATGTCTAAACTCTATTGTATTCTGCTCTCAAATGCCCCCTGCTTTCATCTCCTCCTCCCAATCCATTTTTAAAGCACATTTGCTGGAAAATAGAGTAGTTTCTATGCTATACTTACTGACCCAAATATTTCAGGACAGTATACGTCTTGCTCTAGTCAAATTGTTGGCTGAAGCAGATAAGATATTGAATTTCTAATTGCTAGCCATTATGATACTAGCTGTTTTGTATCAATTAACATATAACCAGTAGTTAACAATTCTCCATTGGTTTCAAGACAAAATCTTCAAGTTTAATTAGAACTCTGAGGCACAACCAAGGACTTGGTGACTGATAATTATTGAAGAAGTTGTATAGTAGTAGAAACTGGGGTTATAATGAAGGAATTGGAATTAGTTGTAATGAAGGAATGGATTATATTGACCTTACAGTCTGTATATGCTGATAGTCTGTATATATAGCAACCTATTTCATGTTAAACCAGATTATTGGTCTAGTCTACAAACAATACTATTTCAGCTGTGCCTTGCTAGAGCTTCATTTAAAATTAATATCAGTGTGCTGAGTTAGTGCCCAATTGTCTAACATGACTGCAGACCTAGTAAACTGTCAAGAGAATTAATTGGATCAAATTCAACTTCTCAATGATCTCAGCCATCTCAGCAGCCAAGTAGAGTCCAGGTCTTCCAATGGGTAGTGTATTGACTGTCTAATGAAGAAGCAAAACTGTATGAAGTGATTTAAGATCTCACCTCATTCTACGGTGAGATGGATGTTTTGTCAAAAATCTGATAAAATATTCACAACCACAACCTATTCAACCAAGGGATTAGTTGAATAAAGGGATTCAATAAAGGGATTTTGTGTTTTTGGTTTTGTTTTGTTTTGTTTTGTTTTGTTTCTTGTGAAGGGTTTTTGTTTTTGTTTCTGTAAGCAATGTTCCATCCTGTTTGTTTCCCCAGGAAGGTACAAATGTTTTCACTACATTTCTCAAAGTTGGGAAAATAAATGACTATCTGTGGGTGAATTGAAGTCATTCGGTCAGATTAATTCTTTGGAGGAAGGTTATTAAGATTTGCTACTTACGGTATGACCTGAACCACCCTGCACCTCTCTTGAGAGACTGAAGCTCAGGTGGGCACACTGGGCTAAGAATCTCATTAGCGCTGATCACAGAACACTGAAAACTCTGAAGAAGCCTCTCTTGCCAGCTCCCTGCCAAACCACATTCTAAATGTTACTATCCCTGAATTTAAGCATGCAGCCTTTTACCCCTAATGTAGCCAAAGCATCTCACTTTCTCTTTTTTTCGTAGTGAAAAATAATTCTAAATACTCTTGGATTACTAAGGATAAACTGAAAGAATTAAGAAGGGTGAATTCTCTTTATCTGACATTTTTATAGAGTAATGGTTTCATTGGCAACATGTGACTTGTATTCTCTGAAGTAGAGTGAATTTGTCATTATGTAAAAAGCACACCAGACACCTGGTAATTCTAGATTCCAGCTTAATT
>PVJO010024779.1:0-23817 GCA_004026905.1 Hystrix cristata
GCCGCCGGTCTGCACGCCAGCCCTGCCTCGGACCCAGCGGACTATAGACTGAAACCTCTGCAGACTGTGAGCTAATAAACCTTTCTTCCCCTAACTTTGGGTGTCGAGTATTCTGTCCCAACAACGAGAGAAAAGTAACTAAAACAAAAAGGTAAACAGGGGAAATGTGCATCGTGCTCTTTGTTTATACGGCCTTGAAAAGAGTAACTAGTTTCCTGGGGGCAAGTTACTGTTCCTTCTTGTAATCTTGTTCAACCCGCCTTCATGTACTAACATATAATTTCAAGGGAAAATTGTTTTCTTAATAATTCCCAAAGGCCTTAAAAATTCATTTCCTCACAAGAAATTCCAGGTGATGGAATTCTTTAATTGGCTTAATTTTTTCTCCTAATCTTTAAGAGCTGAAAACAGCACAACTCTCTTCCTATACGATTATACGCCTACGTAAATCTCTAGACTAACAGTTGACTCTAAAATAAACTAGCCCGAGCCTAATGGAATAAACATTTTATCAGGTGAGATCACAGAAATGAAGATCTTTCGATAGAGATGAGAGTTGCTTTCTGCAAAATCAGAGGGTTTGGAAGTTTAGTTCTCTTTTCTGTCAAGAATATTCATTTAGAAGCCCTCACTGCTTGATAACATTAACAGAAATCTTTGCCTTAATGAAATTAAAGACTCTTGAATGAATTGCATCTTTAATTGAGATGAGACAAACCAACGAAATTACCTAGGGCCAACAGAGAATATCCTAAAAGATTGTCTAGTAGATTTTCTAGTAGAATCAGAATTCTTACACAAAGCTTTTCAGGCTGCAGACTTTTTTGAATGCTATCCCTGATTTCACTCCAATACTCTCCATATCTAAGAAATCTCTTTTTGAGATATAATGTAATCAAGTTACTTTAATGGTTTGCAAAACGCCCTCAAGATTTCCCTAAAAATATGCAATTTTTATGATACCTTAGATTAGTTCACCTAAAATTGTTTGATTTTCAATTAAAGACGTAAACAGGCTTTGTATATTTGGGAACAGATGCTGCCAGTGTCTCCAGATTCCTTTGTTTAAATGTATTTCATAAATGTAGCAAAATGTGTTGAGAAGGCGTCCGTCTGATTGGGTATTCAGGCTCACAAAGAAAGTAATTACAGGGCCAGAGACTAGGAGTCAGTCTTCCTTCATCTAAATTCCTTCTTAGATATCAACATAGCTTGACCTTGATTTTTTAGATGCAAGTAAAGGACATTGATGTAATTTGAATAAACCAGTTTTCTAAATACCCTGAGGAGTCTGAAATCAGAGATGACAGGCTGGACAGACAAAAGCCTGTAGGGGTACAAAATTCTCAAGGCATCACAGTGGATCTAAAACAGCGTCTTCCCTGCTTAGAGAACTAAATTTTTTGTCTTCTATCTAGGGAACATTTGTTTGCCAGGTCCCTGCTCAAATGCCAGCTACCCTGTTCCCTCCCTGCCCTTCTGCTTCCCACTGACATTTCCACCACGGCCGCCTCTGTGGCCAGCTAAAGTGACCTCCAACCCTCCTCGCTTTTCTCTGAGGGCAGGGGCCGCACTCCTGCCCCTGACAAAGCACTTTCAGTCAACTCTTGGATTTCTTCATGGTTGATTAAACTGTCTGTGTTTATTCAGGACCCTTCTCTTCTTTCTGTGTCCGGCTGCTGACCTTTCTGTTGCTTCATTGTCAGGGGAGGAAAGCACACAGAGCCGTCCACCTGATTGCGTGTTAGCAGCGCTGGTGAAGATTTCATCTGGAAAATGTGGAGTCCACTGAAATATTAGTGCATCTTCAAAGTATATATAGCTTTTTGTCTGGGTAGTTTTCAGAGTTGCTGTACTGGGTGAGACCAGAGGCAAATAAAAGAGAAAAACATAGATGGACTGTGAGTTTTAATCACTGCATCTGGCTTGACCCTCACAGATGTTGATCATTTTGTCATTAAGGTCCACACGGTGGAAGGCTTCATATCAATGTGAGTGTGTGTGTGTGTGTGTGAGTGTGTGTGTGGTACTGGGGATTGAACCCTGAACCGTCACACTGAGCCACATCCTCAGCCCTCAAGACTTGGTGACAAGGTCTTGCTTAATTGTCCAGGTGGGACTTGAACCAAAGATCCTGCTGCATCAGGTTTTTGTTGTCTGTTTTTTACAGAAAGCCTCATTTTGTAGTCAGGCTAGCCTGACCCTCCCTAAGTAGCCCAGTCTGGCTTCAAACTCACAATCTTCCTGCCTCAGCCTCCCAAATGCTGAAAATATAGGCATGATTCTAAAAAAAGCAGGTACAATTTCATGACTTGGAAAGGAAACAGGAGAGATAATGAAGCACAGAGTTTTGTTGAGTAGCCCAAAAGCAAGCCAGCGTGACCAAGCCCCTGCTGTAGCCCTGCTCTGGGTTCTAGGCAAGCTCAGCTCCCCAGCAGATCCAGGCTGCAAGTTCCCACTCCCACGCTGGCTCCTTTCCCTAGACACTGTCACATGCACTTGCTATCCGTGTCCAAATGGTATTTTTATATTTTGCTTCTTTGTGTACAAATCCCAGTGCTCTGGCTTGACTGTAAGATCCCAGAGTGTGCGGAATGTGCCTTCCCACCTTCAAACGCCTGGATGCTTGTGGTGCATATTTTAGTGAAAGTAAGTGGACAAATGGAGGTGCAGGTGGACGCTCTCCCGGTGCTTCTCTCACATTCCTCCAATGCCAAATATTCCCCTGTGATGACTTTATCCTCCCCCACCATTCCTCACCATCATTACTTAGCTGCTGGCATGTACAATAGGTTTGGCCTTATTTCTCAGTTTAGTTATGTGTCCCTTGTGTGTTTCCACTTATAGTCATTGCTACCTATCTCACAGGGTAAACTCTGGGGGGGCTGAGGTTCCACTGAACTCCCCTTGGCCGTCCCTAGATGATGACACAGAGAGGAGCTAGACACTCAATGGGCTTCAGAAAATGATGCTCGCAATCAGGGATGAGAATCACTAGAGCTGATCAGTTTGCGCTTAGTGATCGGGACTCCGTGCACATCTCACTCACTATTCCTCTCCCCTCGTGATGACCCCCTCACACACACTGTGTGCTGCAGGTGAGCTGGTGAGAGACAGGGAACTTACTCTCTGAAAGCGAGGTTTCTCAATAGCAGCACTTTGACACTTAGGGTCTGATGCTTCTGTCACGGGGGGCTGTTGTGTGCTTTGCAGGATGTATTGTAGCATTCTTCGTCTCTACCTTCCAGATGCCAGTAGAGTTCTTCATTTGTGGCAACTGAAACCAGCTCTGGACATTGCCAGGATCCCTGGAATAGGGGCAGGGACAGAGCCGCTGCCTCCAGGGATAAAGATGGAGGCCACAGTGGGGGATCTATGATTACCAGAAGCAGAACTTTCTGCTTCTCTTTAAGATTTTTTTTGGTTTGGTTTTTTAACATAACTATCACGGTGTTCTGTCCTACCTGCTTTGGGGAGAGAAGAGTCTCTCAAAATGCATTTAAGTAATTATACAGTATTTTACCATGTTGCCCTTTTTTTCCACTTAGGGTCCATTTTAAAAAAATCATTACCACTGGGCTAGGCCAGGCTTTCTTTGACTTGGTCCTGCCTTGTTTTAGGAAACCCACAGGCTTTCTGGAAGCTCCAGGGGCTGGTGATGAGCTGCTAGGCAATGTACCAGCGGGCCTGCCATTTGAGGGCCAGGTTCTGCATGTGGAGGACCCTGGGTGTGGGGGCTGTTCTCCTCCAATCTCCTGATCCAGGAGCTAGACTGTTCTCTCTTCTTGGGAATTAATAAACCGCTGGGAACAATAATTCACCCAGAGCGAGCTCATAAGACACCGAGCTACAAGCCAGACTGTTACAATTCTGCTTTCTCGCAGACCTGACCCAGGCCCTGGAGCATGAAATGTGGTCCAGAGTGCATGCAGGCCCCCAGGCCAGTGGGCTCCAGGCTCTGGCCTGGCGCCTGCCCCTCCCTGTCTGTCCCAGCTGCCAAGTGATGACCCTGCAGCCTGGGCGGGTGCAGGGGTCCTGGCTTGGAGAGAAGAGTGAGAGCTAAAGATGTGCACAGGCTTCAGAAATCTTTCACAGTCTCTGCTTCTGTGAAATGCCCGTGTCCTGAGGCAAAGTGCCAGTTGTCTCTCCAGGGTAGATACTTTCCATTCTCAGGATGACACATAGAGAAAGCTGGGGGAGTTGGGACATAGTAGAGGGGCAGGCGGAAATAGGACAGGGAGGGGTGATCTCCTGAGATAGTCTCTCCTGGCTGTAGGAAAGCCTGATGAAGTCACCTTGCTTCCGAGGAAAGCTTATCTCCCTAGAGATGGAAACAATCGCTTCTGGTCTGTGGAAGTCGCTCTCTGGCTGAAGAGTGCTGAGCCTCTACGGCAGGCTCTGATTGCTGGGATTCCTTCCTCCACCCTTCCTCCTTTATCATCACATGTTTTGTTCAAGCATCTGGTCACCTGAGTTTGTTAACACCATGACTTGCATGAATGACCTTCCCCAAGTTAGTGCTTACTTAGCCCAGTGTCCAGAATCTAGTCACCCGAGGGGCATCTACGGAATGGAACTGAAGTCTCATGCTGCCCCTGAGCGAAAACCACAGGTCTGCTGTTCCCCAAGTTTGTCCTTAGATTCACTCTGTCTTTGGAGATGTCTTTTCCTCAATTGCGAATAAAGCTGATAAGCTATTTCTGCAAAGTGGATGGGGACCACCTTTGGAAACTTTGCATTTCTCCTAATAGAGAAGCAAGAAAAAAGCATATAAAGAAAAGGGGGTTGGAGATTTAGCTGAAATGGTAAAACGCTTACCTAGCAACCTCATGGCCCTGAGTTGAATCCCCAGCACCAAAAAAAAAAAAAAAAAAAAAAAAAAAAAAAAAAAAAAAAAAAAAAAAAAAAAAAAAAAAAAAAGAAAGAAAGAAAAAAGAAAAAGAAAAGAACATTGTGGTTTCCCCCATGAAAGGAAACGCCATCTTTTTTTCTCATGGGTCAAAGAGCCTGGTGTTGCCTTTTGATCCCTGCTCATCTTTTGGGTCTTGAACGGAGCGCGTCTCTGAACGTCCAGGGTGGGGAAATACATCAGCTCAAGCTGTTTTGCTGTCATGAATCAAGTGAGGCAGTTAGCTTACCATGCTGAGAGTCCTTTTTTGCCACTTGAGTCATCCTCATTCTAGTGCTGGGAGTTTCTCAGAGTCTTTTGTTACTTTTGAAAATGTTATTTCTTAGGAAATAAAAGAACAGTACAACCGTGCTTAGTGCTGCTGGTAAGTTCTATTGCTTGAGGCACATTTACTGCGATAAAAAAAAATATGAATCTGATCAGTGTGTTAGGAAGCCTATTACTACCACGGCCATCATCTTTGTCCCCCAACCCCACAGTACCAGCACTTCAAAAGCATGTTCTTCAAAAGCCATCGTGTTAGAGAAACAGGGTGAACCGTGCTTGTCTGATGCTGACTTCTTTTTAAAAGAGAAGAACAACAGCAACAAAAAAGCTGTGCTGTTCCAACAGGGCCCTCGGGAAGTGCCGTTACTGACCTGCTCCGCTGCTGACTTCGGTCAGAGATGCTCCAGGTTTTCTCTTTGTACTTCATTCACTTGGCTTTCCGTTCGGCCTGGCGTCGATACTCTTCACACTTTGTTTGGCTGAGCGCGCTCCTGCTGGTGTTTCCGGCTCTCGGTGCTTTCAGACTGGTGGGCCCACCCTCTGAGGACCTGAAAAGACCAGGGGCAGGGGCCTGGCCATGAGTGCTGGACCTCAGGAGCGGCATGGAGTGGCTTGCTGGAGCACTAATTTTACTTACAGACTTTGGTAAAATGTTATTTTTTTGTATTAAATAGTGATGCAATAATGGAAATGAGTGTTTAAACACCATTTACATGTACCTTAAAGACAACGTTCAATGCTTCAAAAATATTTCACACTGATAGCAGGGGCCATATGCAGTCTCCTCAGGCTCCTGAAGTGGGTGGAGTTATGGGTTGGATCGTGTTCCCACAAAATATGTTGAAATCTCCAGGGCTTCAGAACGTGAACTTATTTGGAAATAGGGCTGTCGTGTCACCGGCAGTGTGGGGCCTTGCATTAAGGGTGACTGAAACTGAAACTGTGACACTAGCATGAACTTAGAGGGAAAGTTTATTCCGGAAAGGAAACAGCTGATTGTCCACGGGCAGCCCCAGGGAAAGACAGAGAACCTGGCTACCCCACAGACAGCGACGGCGCCTCCATAGATGAAGGAGTATCTAAAAAGGATGCGTTTTCCTTTTATGGGGTCCCAAAGGAATGGCACTAATTATTTATGGATTTTTTCCAAAAGAGGTAGAGGCCTTTGGATGGGGGGGGGCTTGATTACTGCACAGGTGTGAGCTTGCACACGGTCCAGAATGTGCTTAAAACTGTGCTATATCTCCCCTCTGAGTGGAGATACTACTAGGGACGTGCGTTACAGTGAAGGCATAATGAAGTTTAGGGTCAATTTCCAGTAGATCCTTCACCATCTTTGCTTGTACTGGTCTCACCCTGGTTGCCTGCACCTCCCATCTTCTCTCCCAAGGACTGTAAGGACAAGCTCAGCTTAATCGGCAGCCTGATTTACTTTCCCCTCTTATTGCCCAAAAGTTGCGGCTGCCTGTTTGTTCTCTCTTGGGCTCGCCTTTCAAAGGCCCCCTTTCCCTCTTGTGTCAGTTGCAGATACAATTAGTTAAGTTCAGATAAAGTTTTTGAGGCGTAATAAGACTGCTGTCTTTATATGAAAGGGAAATTGCTACACAGATGTGTACACAGGCAGAAGCCCGGGTGAGGACGCCGGCAGAGATCCTGGTTCGAGAGTGCCAAAGATCGCCAACCAACCACCGGAAGTTAGGACAGAGGCCGGAACAGATCCCTCCTCATAGCTCACAGAGGGAGCCAACCTTGCTGACACCTCGATTTTGAACTTTGGGCCTCCAGAAGTGTGAGACAATACGTTTCTGTTGTTTTAAGCCACAGAAAACTATGAATGCTCATTCTTTTCCCTTGTTGGTGCTGTTTCCTTGAGCTTGAGAAGCACTGAACTTTATCACAGAAAGAGCTTAATTTTAGAGTCCGAGAAACTCAAAAGTCTCGTGTCCTTGGGCATGGATGCGAGTGACCCACTGTGAGGAGAAACGAGGGGATGTTTGGTTCCCAGTGGATATTCTTTCCCCTTTCCCTTCTGAGCATTTTTCCTAAGAGCTAAAGAGCTCGGTTTGTCCTCGGTCATGCCACGGTGCTGGGCTGGGTATCGAATCCAGGACACCTGACCCCACATCTGCTCTGTGACTGCTTGGTGCTGGCTTTTGGTGTTGTCCACCCCCATTAGACCAATTCCCTGCATGCTGGCCCTCCAAGCAATTGTAAAGGTGATGAAGCAAGTGAGCCTGCGGGCCCCACACTCCTTTATACCATTCAGTGAAGGTACCTGCTGTTATAAATTTCTTGCACTACCCACAAAGCCTTCTTAACAAGTGACCCTGCTTCATTCTTATTTTTACATATTTTTTGGTATGTAATGTTAGCATGAGGTAATTATTGTCTCACGAAATGTTATATTTTATTAAAAAGTGTTTTGCAACGTTCCTTGCAGGAAAAAAAAAAAAAAAACAACCAGGCTTCGGCTTTTTAAGAAGGAACCAGTAGGAGTCAGAGGGCTGGTGGGGGTTGTAAAAGCTGCAGAGTCCTGTCCTGAAGGCACACGACTGGGTCCATGGCAATAAGGCATCGATAAACAGAGATTCCTGCGAGGGAGTTGGTGGTGACTAATTCCAGATGTAAAGTAGCTGGAGTTATATATTTATAGCACACAACCATGGGGCAGACACTGGTTTGCAGATTTAGGAATGTCGTCTCAGTTATGATTCAGTATCAAAAAAAGATGAAGGGCTGGAGTCCAGCCTACACGGATCTTACCTATCCGGGGAAAGTCAGACACTGCCTGGAGACAGCTACAGGTCCTTTCTCTAAAACATGTCCAATATTTTGTAGCTCTTCCTACAAAATATTGGGAACAGTTGTAAAGGGTTCACGTTTCCCCTGCCTTCAATTCACCCTGTGTCCCTGAATCCCCTTAGTACCTTATTAGCCCCCTCAAAAAGAAAAAAGAAAAAAAAAGGCTAAGTGCTAGTTTAAAGAATATTTATGGCTTCTATTTAAATGACTACGACTGACTCAGAAAGCGAAGAACAGTCACTGACACAGTAGCATTGGTGGGAAAACTAAATCTCGAAGTTTGCTAAATGAAAGAATGAACCTTCAGAGTCAGGAGGCCCTGACTAGATTTTAGGCTTCGTCCGTGTGTGGTCGTGTGACCTCTAGTTAGTCCCTGGACTTCCTGATCTTCAGTTTCCTTATTAACTCGGGTAGAAATAAGAGTTCCTACCTACAGCTGCTTTGTGGGCAATAAATGCAGTAACGCCCTGGGTTTCAAATTGCTATGCAAATTGTCACATGAACAGAAAATGGTATTAACATAGAAGTTAAACTTAGCGATAAAATACCTTAGTATTTGTATTTTTGAGAACTTTGTTCTAAGTTTTGAGAATTTTTATGTATTCCAATAAAAAAGTATATTTCATGCAGAAATCCCCAAACAATGAAAGGCCAGATTGAGTTCTATCCTATGTGTAAATCTTTTATCCAGAGGGAAAGCCTTAACCTAAAATTTGTAGATCTCACCCCATGAATTTTTTTTTCCAGTGCTGGGGATCAAACCATTATACCTGCTAGACAAATGCTGTCCCACTGAGCTGTACTCCAGCCCTGTACTTCAAATACGGAAGTTTGATCTTTTTCCTGCCTAGCAATATACAGTGTGATCGCCCCTCTAGATGCTGTGGGGTTGCAGCAAGCCACAGCTTCAGAGTCAGCCCCACTATCACAAGTGTAGACAAGTGCCGCTCTATAGAGGCCCACGTGCTAAGCTATGGTGTTCTGTAGGTCAGGTGTATGAAGTACATTTTCTTTCTTTCCTTTTTATAAAGGTCTTTACTTTTAATTCATTCACAAAAGAGGAGATCTCTTGGCCTAATAACCTCTTGAAGGCCCCATCTCCTACTACCATTATATTGGCTGCACCTGAATTTGGAAGGGATCACATTCAAATCCTAGCAGCCTTTAAATATAATTAGCTTTTTTGTTATCCCATTTTTTGTTTGTTTTTCTGTTTTTCTTTTTCTTCTATTTTAATGGTCCATTTTAGATGTACATACTGATAACATTCATCATAGGGGATTTGTACCTGTACACGATATATCTTGTTGAAGAACATTTTCCATTTATGATACTTTTGACTTCTGATGGCTTTGTCAGGCTGAAGCCTCATCACAGCTTTGTCTTGGGGCCATGAAGGTAGAATTGCTGACTTGACACTCGGTAGGTCGGTCAGTATTTCCTGTGGCTCTCTGCGCCCCACTCCCAGGCCAGCCATGCAACCTGCCCTCTGGTGTCAGTTTCCCAGTAGGATGCTTAGCGTTTCAATAGCAACTTCCTTGAAAAGTCAGAGGTGGCCAGTGCTGAGAACAAACACAGGTGCCTGGGAATTTGTTTCTGTTTACCCTGAGCTGTGTTTGCTTGCCCGCAGGGTGAATGTTGTTTGGGCAGAGAAAGGTTCTTTCTTGTGAAATGAGCATGGGACCCTCCCAAGGGTTAAATTAGGTAGGCAGGTAGACATCTCACAGGAATCAAATGGTAGTTTTGAACAGGAGCATCCCAGACCCTGGAAAGCACTGATGATTCTGAAACTATGCTGCAACTCAGAGTCTGAGGCGCGAGGGTCACAGCCGGTCAGCAGAGCACCTCAGAGGGTCAGTCTAGGAAGAAGGCTCTCCCTGGGACCAGTTTCTGAGAACAAGGACACGGGCCCCAGGGACTGGAACCTGAAGGGGAAGCAGACACCCAGCACTAACACAGATGCCCGTCTTTGGTTAATTACCCCCAAGTCGCTTTGAGTGTTAGAACTCTGGGGAAATGTGATGGACCAAGAGAGATCTTGTTTTAACAAGGCCACTCATAGGCCAGTCAGTGTGTGCCAGAGTCTGCTTCGAAGAAGAGCTGAGCATTGATAGCTGATGTCTTCGCCCCAAGTGCAAATGCACAACCAGCTTCCTGCAGAGAGCAGGGACCTGAAAGCCTGCAGGGAGGCCAGAGAGCTTCTTCAGGGTGAGAGGGAGAGAACCGCAGGCATTACCGTGACCCTCAGTGGCCTTACCTCCAAGCACATCCCCACAGTTCCCTGGAAGCAACGCCCACAATTGCTCTCACTCTTCTCTCCCTGATAGAAATTCTACCCAAGCCTGTTTGATAGTAAGTTGCTTTTCTTCTGAGCAGAAGGGGTCCATTCCTGGTTAAGCACACTATAAGTAAATGATTACTGGCAGTTGTAAAATGATCTCATAAAGCATTTATGTCATCCCACAAAAAGGACCTGGCTTTTACATAGCTGTTTTTCAGTTCATTTGTCGCAGGTAAAAGGCTGCCATCGTCACTTAATGATGGTGGGTAAGGCTGGCTTTAGGAAATGGGGCAGCCAAGGATTTGGGAGCTTCTCACTCCGTTTCCTCCTGTCTCATGACCTGACAAAGGCAGCTGTCTGAGTCACATACCGTGTGGATGTGTATTGAGGAAATAGTTCATATTCACTTGCTGTTATAAATCCGTGTGGTTCCAAGGACGAAAACACATTTTTTCCCCTGAGTGTACTCTGCCCTGGAGGGGTGCGAATGATGCAGCAATGAGCTGCACGTTGGGGTGCTGACATGAAAAGGGTGCATTTGACATGAGACATCGCCAGGTCATCTAGGTTCAAGCTGTAGCCAAGATGCAGATTCTGAGCCAGGGTAGGAAGGGGAGATTTCAGGGAGCCCAATTCAAGGAAGTGGAGGTCACTGTCAGGAGCTTGGGGAATACTCCCCACCTGCCCCTCATCCAAAGGAAGTTGCTCTTTAGAATACTGGAAAGCTGAATTCCCTAAAATCCCTCCAGTCTCCAAGGATTCCCTGGACAGACGTTCTCTCTAGATAAACTTTGACTTCTGACTTAATGGATTCAACTGTTCTCCACATCTGTTTCTAGGAGAGCTGGCTCCGGTCCCTCAGTTAGTACAGAGACGAAGACACTATTGCTCTTTAGGCTTAAATCTGCCTCCATCTCCCAGCCCTTGATTTTTGGGCAATCAGATCTGGGAATAGCTACTCAGCAAATAGGTGTTCTCTAATCCCCAAATCTGGAGAACTGTACCCCTTCTCGAGTTTGCAAGATTAAAAAAAATCTTAAGGTAGGCTTTTTGTGTCTGAAATGTACAGAAATTTACTTATTTCATTTGTGGAGTGGCGAATGACAAGGCCAACCTGGCCAGACCAAACAAAATTGAACCTGAGTAGTTCTTGAGGTTTCTTCTATCTCTAGAATCTATGATTTTGAGATGCTTCCAAGCACATACACCAAACATGAGTTTTTCTGAAACCAAGTGGTGGCTCACAAAAAATACTACTTATTTAGTTCTGGCATCAGGGGGAATTTGATAATTTACTTTTAGATAAAAACTCTTTTTTTCCATTAAATACTGCATAAAAATGTCAAGATTCTCTACTGGAAGATAACATTACATACCATATAGAGCACAATCTAAAATCAAAATATGTGGCCCATATTTCAAAACAGTAAATGCAACAAGAAGCAGAAAGTTGGCCTCCGCTTCCATTGGAACACACCATGTGGCCTCGGGCAAGGCGCCCAGGGCAAGCAGCCTTTTAGTTTTCCTGCCAGGGAGTCTGTACCCCGGCTGATTCTCTTCCGGCTGATTCTCTTCGGCAAATCTTCCGAAATTCCCCTCCCACTTTGCCTGCCTGAGGTTTCCTCCTCCATAAAGTCCCCAGAGCTCGAACATTACACTCTTCTGGAGACTTCTTGCAGCCTGCCTACCTTGCAGACAGGGGGAGCGCATGTCTCCCTGTCCCCAGCCCACTGCGTACCATGACAGTACATACCGTCCTGCCTCATGTTGCAGGGTGTGGTTCGTTCACACTTGTCTGTCTCCATTCTGGCAATTAACCTTCTGAAGGCAGAGATGCTGTCACCATTCCCCTCACAGGCCCTTACACAACTTGGACGTTCAATACATTTTTATAAAGTTTAAATGAACCAAGGAAGGGTGACAAGTCTCCAGTTCAGATGTGTATGCCAGTCCCCCAGATTATTTGGCATTCCGTGTGCGTGGGGGTGACTTCGGTGACACAGTTGGTGTTTCTCAGCCTTGGCGCCGCTGGCATTTGACCCGGACAGTCCTTGGCTGGTTAGGAGGGCTGTCCTGCACCTTGTAGGATGTCTAGCAGCACCCTTAGCCTCTCTCTTGTAGATGCCTGTTGCATGCCCTCCTCCCAAGACACTGGCAATATCCCCAGACACTGCTAACGTCCTCTGGACACAGAACTGCCAATACAGGTGATCCTGGAAGGAGGCTAAGAGGAAGTGCTGGACCCTTTGTTCAGGGAAGTTTCTACAGAGTCTCTTCTTCTGATCATCATCTTCATTTTAATGAAGCCGCACAAAGCAGCAGCCACTCTTACTTCTGGCCAAACATGCCGCTCTGACCGGCCATCACAGCGCTGCTAGTCAAACACTGGAATTCTGAAAGGAGGTGAGAAAAGGGTGCTGGGTAAGGCCTCACCCTTTTGAGATACAAATGTTTTTATTTGGGAGGTTGTAGTCTTGAAGACAGTACTAATGAGTGTCAGAGCTCATGCCAGGAAGACCACACAGGCAAAAAGTAACAACAACAACGTGGCAGATATGAAAGACGTGTTTGTCTTAGAAGGTCTTGAGAAACAAGCACTACCTAAAATCCACATGTGAACTCAGGGAAGACACACTCCTGTTTTGGCACAAGCCCTGCAGACATGACTCCCTTTGGTGTGCAGGGAGGTCATCCCCAGGGATGGTTACTCCAGCCTCCATCAGCCACAGAGCCGCCCACAGGCAGGCAGAGCTGTGATGAAGCATATTTGTTCAAAGATGGCAACCACCCTTGATTTTCTTTGAAACAATTACACTCTGTCACATTGGGAAGTCGAGCCCAAGTGATGCCCGAGTGGCCATGATAGATCCCTAGTCCAGGGTCTGGGGGAGCCATGGGATTGTTCTGCTTCCTCACTGAGGCAGTAAGAGATTGATTTTCGAGGCAGTGACTGAGGCATTGTGCATTAATGACTACACAGGAATTTCCATCGCACATACCGTGCACTGACAGTGGAAACGAGCTGTTACATAAGGCGCTGGCTCGACGCCCTGTGACTCTCCCTCATCGCTTCGTTTACCTGCCGGAATGCCGAGGGCTTTGGACTCATGTGGATGGCTGAGAAAGGGCCCGTGGTCTGGTGTGGAGCACCTAGGGCCACGGTGTGAGGTGCATGTGGCAGCTGGCGGGACAAGAAGGCCTTCGGGCAGTGGGCAGTGGCAGGAGCCCCACCTGCTGCGTGCACACTGACTCACCGTCAGCTGCACTCGGCTTTGGGAGAAGGCTGCTGAGGGTCATTGCTAAGAAAAGCAAAGATTTTCAGCAATAAGCAGGCGGTCAGCACCACACTCAGCTGCCTGGTGTCAACAGAGAACTGGCTTAAGCCCTGGCAAGAGGTGTGGTTGGACTTTGTGAGGTTCTCTTTCATCGGCTGCCAAACGTCACAACAAGGGCAAGAATGGGAAGAAGGACAGCTTTTGCTCTGATGTGCAGGGACTTTTGGAAGAGGTGTTTTTCGTGTTGATTTTGCATTTCTAAGGGCAAACCCACAAACTGGGTATCAGAGGTGGCACCTGGCGGGAGCCACATCATTCTGCCCTTCAGAACAGCCTGGAAAACCCCCTACCCCCACGCTGGAACTGGGGATTGAACCAGGGCCTTTGCACTGAGATACAGCCTCAGCTCTTATTTTATTTATTTCAAGACAGAGTCATGTTACGTCATTAAGTTCCCCCATCTGGATTCGAACTCGCAGTCCTCATGCCTCAGCCTTCCAGAGTGCCGGGGTTGCAGGCGTGTGCCATCAGGCCTGGCCTGTAGTTACTCATAAAGACTTAAGAACCACTGGTTTCGGTAGTGTGTGAAGATGATGCCGAGGTGTGAACATGATCATGTGTAACTGTAAGCCAATGTTTCTGAGGAGAAAGGGCACCTAGGACAATCTGCTACGTGCTAGGAGCTGTGAGGGAGCGCGGAACAATAGGGAAGCATGCATGACACAACCTCCTGGGGCACAGGACAGCTCGAAACACAGCACAGGACTTAGGGCTCAAAACTAAATCCTGTCAGAAGTTGAAAAAAAAAGGTAAGAACAGATGACACAGCTGGAAGGTCAGAAGAATGAAACACAGAGGAAGGAAATGGCCTTGTAGCTGCAGCGGTTAGAGCTGGGCTCAGGGGTGGGTGTGGGCACCAGATGCAGGCAGAGATGTGGATGAGAGCTGGCACCGTGAATGTAGATGTGCCCTGAAGTCAGAGACCCTCCCACTGTCTCTAGGGACAAAGAGTCACAAAGGGGAGCTGTGCTCAAGAGCCGATTCCCAGGTGACGGTTCATCCCAGATGCACCTGATGGATCTTGGTCCTTCAGCCTTTACCCTGCGATGGAGTCACGGGGCTGGCCCACCAAAGCCCTGTGGGGATCAGAGAGCCCGCCCAGGATGGGCGCTGTCTGCCGTGGGAATAATCCCAGTGATTCACATGTTCCAGGCAGTAGCCTCTTCACATCTAGACTTCATTCTTGCTGTGATAGTCATAGCAGCCTCCTCTTCCTGGTTCGCAAAGTCCCTCTGGTCAGGCCTCATGGGATCACGCATAGCACTCAGTCTACAGCAGGCCAGACAAAAGCACTGGAAATGAGAAACAAGAATAGAACATAATTTGATATTTCAGAAAAAAAAATCAAAGTGCTTATTACAGGAAAAATTGGAACTTCGTTAAAGTCTTTCTACTTAGGTGCGATATGGGAGGGATGGCATCCCCGTGAGCCTCTCTGTGTGAAGAGCCCCGTGGTCCTGTGCAGACCCTGGCTCCACGGACAAGGCCGTGCCTCCCCAAGTCAGCAAAGTCCTTGAATGAGAGGCCATCTCTCTGCTCCCCTCCAGGACTCTGGGGGGCTTTCTCAGGAGTGTGTGGGATCTGGCATGACCCCACACATTCAAAGATCTTAAAATTTTTTCTAGAATGTACTCCTGAAGAACAATTGACCCTAGATGCCAGGGCAGGACTGCTCTCTCTACCTTTGGGCCCAACACCCACTTCCCAGGGGATTAACGAACTACCTGCAGCCCTGATCATTCAAAGAGAATACCTTAAGAAGTCTGATCTGTAGCATGCCAGGATGAGTTTCTAGTAAGAGAAGCCAGGACAATGTGAGACCTGAACATCTGGCCTCCTAGCTCCAAGGGTGCCTCTTGGCCTGTATGACACTCTTCATGCTAGGAACACCTTCCCTGATCCTGTAACTTTTCAGGTACCAGGAATTCATTCAGGCTTGTGTTACCTTGTGTTTGTCCTTAAGATTTACCCATTGTTCCTTTTATCTGATCACTTCTAGGATGTCTGAGGAGGGATCTGGTCTCATGTTCCTATTCCCAGGAACCAGAAATTTCCATGCATCAGCAGTGGGAATTGCTCCTCGTCTATGTGGACAAAAATGAGGCCACCGACCCTGCATATACCTTTATCCACCTGGATGAAGAGTGATTCCAGCCAGGCAGGAGGGAGAGATCTTGCTGAAGGAGAGACTTCTTGAGGATAATTGGCTTCCCCCAGTTAATTACTTCATCCTGATCTGTTTTCAGTATCCCTTCAGAAAATATATTAATGACATCTTTTGGATTTCCTTCTCTGTGTTGGGCTCAAGAGGTACAGGGGACTCCAGCCCAGCAGAAGGAGCCGCCTGTCCAGACTCCTTCCACTGCACTTGCTTTAATCAGCCAGACCTCAGAGATGAGGTGAAAAAGAAGGGAAGACACAGAGAGGCTTGAACTCAGTTCAAATTAAGTCAGAATCATTTTAATTATTTGTTCTTACCAGCTTCGGTAGGGAGCCCTTATACATTATGGCCTGTGTCTAGAATTTCTTATTTGTGTCTCACCAAAGCCCAACAGTTCCTGCCTTCACTTCCACAGAATTGTACTTTGGCTGGGGGTGGTGGGCTGGAGAGTCAGGAGTTCACGGTTGTAAATGAATTGGAATCAGAAACTACCAATAGTTAAATCTTGGTGAACCTCTCTTTCCAGGTAACATGATATACAGAACAGTTCTTGGTTTTGTGGGCTGTGCCCTGACCTACCTCTGGGAATCTCTTCTCCCACATACGGGAAGCTCTTAGTAAGACACTGCCTTTCCCTTGCCCAAGGGCAGGCAGGTAAACTACAAAAGTCCGTCAGAGGCTCTTCCCCAGGAATCTGAAATTTGAACAAATCCTCCAAAAGATGGAACCAACTGGAGCTCATTCCTCATCCACAGTGAGGTAACTGGTGACCCTGGCAAGGAGGTCTTTGGTCCAAGATCCCTGATTATGTGTGACTTCCCATCCATGGGATTTTTTAAATTCCTGTCCGTTCTGTTCTGAGCCTGGTTTCCAGATGAGCAATTAAAAGATCAACTGTGTTTCCAGTAAATTCCCTTTTGATTTAAGGTTAGCCAAGGCCACTTTCTGTTGCCTGCCACCCAATGAGCCCTGACACACATGACGAATTTGTGTTTCTGAGAATCCCTTCAGCCACCCTTAGGTTTCAGGATATTGCCCAGAGCTGAACTAGAAGCAAATGTTGTGTTTTCATTTACTCTGACTCTGCTGTACTCATTTCCTAGAATTCAGTTCTTTAGTTGCTAGGTTCATGCTGGTCACTAGCTGATTGCAGTCACTAGCCTGTCCGTTGGGTTCGATTCAGAGTGGGCTGAATTGCCCCCACTGTGGCTGGGGCCAGGTTTACTTCCCTGTCTGGGGCCAGAGGCTGCTCAGGTAACAGCATACTCAGGCTCACAAAAGTGAACTGCACCAGGACAGCATTTTTGAAAGCCAAGTTGGAAAAAGTATCATCAAGAGTCTCTGAAAGGTTCTGGCTTTTTCAACTAATAGAAATTCAACTAGTTTAGAAACTTATCCAAAGAAAATAAAGAACATAAAGATGTGTAAGTATCTTTATTGCAGTATTATTTTGTAGTAGCAAAAGCTCAAAAATAGTTCCAGCAGCAGAGAAATGCTCAAACAATGGTAATATGTGACACCTCAAGCAAAAATAATGGTTTTGTAGAATACTTAACGCTGTGGGGGAAAATTCTTGCGAAGTCATATGCATTGAGAGGAAACAAACTAACCAACAAAGTAACCAACAAATATCATGGATAATCTCAGGTTTTCTTTTTTTTTCAAATTGAGAAGGCCCTTAGCAACACGTTAGCCTTAACTAAGTCTTGATAGTGTGATCACTGTGGTTTAACAAACTAATTCTTTGAGGGTAGAAACTATATTTTGCTTAAGGTTATAGCTCTAGTTCACTGTTCAGATGCGGTCACATAGCTTGTCTCTTAAAATAATGAATAAGTTTTCCCATATTTTTTGATAATTGTATTTTAAGTAATGGATGTGTATTTCAAATAAGAAAAAATATTTTATTTATTTTTATTTTTAAATAAAATGTATTTAAAATTTTAAATAAAATTATTTAAATTTTTTTTTTTTAAATTACAGTATCAGTCACATTACCATTAATTCCCTCCGAATACTCCCTCCCAGTTCAGATACATCCCATCATTCTTGCCACTTTCTTCACAAAAAATACTTTAGGCAATAAAGCGTCAGTGCATGTTTGTTGAGATCCCATTGATGCTTCAAGAGTCTATGGCAGCAAGTATTTGCTCACTCTTTATATAAAAATGTTATATAAATGTGTCCCTTTCTTTAACTTGAGACTGCAGCAACCAGTGAACGTAACAGATATGATGCCGTGTGGTTTCTGGGGCGAAGTCATAAAAGGCTTTGTGGTGTCTGGCTTATTTGCTGGGAAATAAGCCAGATACCACATAACTTGATTTCAAACCTCAGAACCGCCATGTAAGAGACCTACTACCCCAAGTCTGCTGTGTTTAGGGGCTGTGTCTTTCAGCCCAGGTGTCAATGCCTGAGCGACAAAGCCAGCTTGGAAATGGATGCTTCTAGCCCTTGTCATTTGAGTCACTTCTAGCTGGGGTTTCAACAGAGACCAAAGACAAACTGTCCACACTGTGTTCTATCTAAATTCCCAACTCACAGACTCCTTGAATATGATAAATGATGCTTGTTTTATGCCACTAAGTTTGGGGTTGTTTGCCAGCCAGTAATAGATAACCCAAACAGTCCTAGACTTCTCCCTTTTCAAAAACTTCATTAATCCTTCTTGCCCTTCCCACAATCCTAAGCCCAACATTCGAATTAGTCATTCTTGCAAAAGCCCCTTTTTTCACTTTATATTACAGTACAAGCCCACCTTGTCTTTCTCCACAAGGTAAGTTTCTTAAAGGAAGCAACTATGAGTCATTTTGTGTTCCCAGAGAGCTGCTGACACACTGATTCTCACTGGTGGTTCCTCTGTTCCTCTTGCTACCGTATTAGTACAAGGCACAAAAGAGATGGAAATGGACAGAGAAGCCACATTTTGGTGTGCACGTCGGGCTGTCATGGAATCCCGGCTATCTCCATGATTCTGCACTGCAACTGGCATCACAGTGGGACGCATTACATCTGTGAAACATCCCAAGGTGCCTAGTTTGCCAAGGCTGCCATAACAAAATGCCACAAAGTAGATATTTTAAACAACAGAAATTTGGAGACTGAAAGTCCAAGCTCAAGGTGTCTCTGAGGCCCCTTTCCTTGCCTTGCTGGTGGCTGTCTTTTCCCCATGTGTGCTCATGTCTGCTTTGTCTTTCTCTTTCTATCAGGGCACCAGTCCTCCTGGATTAAGCTCCTACCCTTTGACATCATTTAACTCTCCGTCTTTAAAGGCTTTCACTCTCAATATAATGGTGTTGGGAGTTAGGGCTCCAGTACAGGAATTTTGGAGGGACACAATGCAGCCCATAACAAGGGACACAGGATTCTTAGTTATTGTTTGTACTCTGCAGATACAAATGTCAGGGAAAAGAAACAATGAGCAGTGACCCGAATCCTATCTATAAACATGGCCCTGGCTGTAAGTTCCAGGCTCATGATGTTTTTGCCCTCTTATCCCTTTAAATGATGACCTGCTTAGGTGATTGAAGTCTGTGACAACTTGCCCCTCTTCGCAGCCAGTGACAAAGTTTCACTGCATGTAGGTTTCGTTAGTTTGACTTTTGGTGCCTACGGGAGCCTCAGGCAAATCTTCCGTATCACTCAGCCCACAAACAGTGGTGATTGCAAAGTGATGCCCGATATGTCACTGTGCACTGGAGAGCGCTGTCAATTGCACACCATCATTTACCAGGCTGAATAAAGAACATCGGTAAACAAGGTTTGGGAAGGAAATTGTTACAAGCAGCTGGAGGATGATTTAAGGACACATAGTAAACTAGATGATAGAGACTGCTCTTCAAAATTATTCTTCTCAAATTAATTCCTAGCAATTTCCTTTTTTGGGGGTCAGTTTCATTTTGTTTTATATCATGTTCTCAAAATACAGGAGGAGGAAAGGAGGGGGAGATCTGAGACTATTTTGTGTCCATATCTGTGAATTACAGTTGTAGAATAAGGCATGGAGCAAATATTCCAGGTCACATATTGTCCTCTGCAACTCAAGTTAAAGTCCACCTATCTCGCAATTTTTGCCCCTTGTTTCTAGCTGGTCTTTGTCACACTATCTCATTGTCAAACTGACCCTCTCCCTGTCCTTCCTGTCCCCTGGCTTTTACCACTTAAGGAAAAAGAAATGTTTCTTTGCCAGATTCATGGTATTGCTAATGCACGCTCTGCGGGAATCAATCGGCTCTCCTTTCTGTCTAAGGCGGCATGTTCACGGTCGCCACCCAGCCTGCGTGAAGGGTCCCAGTGTTAAAAGTTCTTTATGGGGAAATCATTTCTGCAACACATTTTCTCTGCCAGCTGCAACTGGTAAGAATGTCGGTCTGATCTATAAGAAGGCTTTATCCAAGCTCAACAGTATAAAGCCCTCCAGATTTTTATCTTTCTTGAATTATCCAAAGGTAGAGAGAGATTCAATTTGCTAAAGGTCCTTGTTTTTGTCACAAAGACAAATATCCTCTCTCATGCTATCCTCAACAAAGCAGTGATTCATTTCTAAAAACCTCTTAGGATCATGGATTCTCCAGATAGAGAAAATGAACCTTAGTCTGGCTTTCTTCATTAATTTTACTATGTTCTTTCTTTGCCACTGCACTTCAGAAAAGAGGTATAATTACTATCTTTATGAGTCACATTCATAGCCTAGCATCTGATAGAAAATTAAAAAATATTTTCCCATGTCACATTACAGAGTGAGGCTTATTGTTTTCAAGCCGTCGCTGGCATTCACTCGTTTGTCAAAATGATGAGATTGGGCTTTAAAAGCCAAAGTGATAATGAAGAACAATGACTAGAGACATTTCCAAATGTCAATACATAAAGATAGCAACATGAACTTGATGAACTCCTATTATCACTCCTTTTAGATTGCTCATAGATTAATAAAGGAGAGTCTGCTTCTCCCCAGCATGACAAAGCAGCGTGGGCAGTTTAGAGTTGGTTTCTTAAAACATACACCAGGTAGTTGCTCAGGCATTAGGTGTGGAATTCAGTCAGTGCTAAGAAAGAAGGAGATCGAATACTCTGAATATATTATTGACATAAAGCTCAAAGAGTAATTGTAAGTAAAACACATGTCATGACACAATAACTGTTCAGTTTAAAAAGGGGCAGGGTGTGACTACAAAAAGATCTTTATCCAGTCGATTTCTTGCTGAACTTCTCTATAGAGAGATAAAGATCAAAATACTATTGTTTTGCACATGACAAATGTGTTTGATCCTTGTGTGAAACAAAACCGGAAAAGCATCAGCTCTCTCTTCACAGTTACTTCAAAGGCTGCTTCTGTACGGGACTAATTTGAAAATTACCTTGTATGAGAAATCTCTGCCGCACAACATGGCTGCAGAGCGGGAGACAGCCAGGAGAAGTCACCGTCACACCTGGCCCCACACACGGGGCCCCTTTCCAGGTTGTTGCATTGTCGCTGAGGGGAAGAGAGAATGGTGGGGAGAAGCACATGCCCGTGGCCAGTGGTCCTACTGAGTGAAGCCTCACTTGAGGTTTACAGTAGGAAATCTCACTTGAGATTATTTCTCAGGTGCTCTTGTACTTGAGAAATCAAAAAAGGAGAATTTTTAATGTTAGTGCTCCCCAAATGTCTGTAACGTCAACTGAGAAGGGTAAATCCAAGTCTTCTGTGGAAAAATGCACGCTCAGCCCGGATTGCCAATGGCTACATTTCAAAGGAATTAGAACACATAGCCGCCTAACACAAACGCTCCCCACTCCGGAAACGCCCGAGGGAAGAAAGCACCATTAGTGGAACCCAGCTGCCACCGGCCAGAAAATCAGAGCTGGAAAGATGACCGGGCACAGAACATAAAATAATCGAGTTTGATATGTTTAAAGAAAAGTTTTTGAGCAGCAAAAACATATTTTTTAATCAAGTAGATTAAATGAAAATGGAATAAAGCTTTTAAAAAGAAAAGAAATGCGTTAGGCAGAAAGATTGTGTAGCCAGACCCAGGAAAGGAAAGTCTGGGACGCAAGAGGAACTGGTGAGCAAACAGACTGAATGAGATGGAGGAATGAAGAAACTGAACACTGGATAAAGCTAAACAAGCTGGCTACGTGTCACAAGGATAATAATTTCTAATTTGTGAGGCTGAAAAACAAGATAGAATTCAAATGCTTGCCAAAATATGAAACAGAAGGGAGTGAAAAATTGTAGTTAGGTATCGTGAGGGTTTCTGCATTGTTTGGATAGAATATGAAGATTAGTAGGCTTGACTGACATTTTTATATATGTATATATTGTGATTTGATCACACTTGTTCTCTCCACTACCTCTCTTGCCTTCCTGTCTCACCCCTCTCCCTTCAGCCCCTCTCTCTTTCCTAATAGAACCTCTTTTTTTAAGTTTCCACATATGAGAGAAAACATGCAATACTTGCCTTCTATATCTAACTTAAAGAAATTAACTTTAAGTAAACATGTTAAAATATCTAGGGTGACTCCTAAGAATAGGCATAGAGATAATTACTTCTTCCAAAGGAGCAGAAGGTATGTATGTATGGGTTTGGGATAGGGAGGAATACGTGAAAGAAGAAAATAAACAATACAAAACAAAACAAACAGAAAAAAAGAGTTTATCCATAGAGAAGGGAAAAACCATAGAAACAGTACACAAAGAGACAGAAGCAAAATCAAAGGAAGAACAACAAAGGTAGAGTTTCAAGGTCTGCACTGTCTCCAAACAACGGGAGTTTATACACACACTGACCTCACAGGCGTTAATTTCATATCCATTAGTAACAGTGAACGATTAGTGTAAATGACCTATGAGAACAAAAGACTTTATTCTAAAAAGGCGCTTGAAAGTTTTAAAAACTTGTGTCTCAAAAATGGATACTTACAATTTCCAAGAGCACTCACGGTTACTACATTGAAAATGTTTTCATTTTTGTAAAATTTGGCTTTTGCATTCATCTGGAGAGTTGTTTTTTTTTTTTTTTCCCCTGAATAGTCACATCACTGCTAGTTCTCTCTGCACTTTCATACCTGCATTAATACTGTTTTTCTTCTTTGTATTTAGGGGGACCAATTTTATTTCTATTGATTTTTTTTTTAATTGCTGGGATTGAGGACTTGTGCATGCTAAGTGAGTGCTCTACTACTGAGCTGCAACTATATCTTTTTTTTTCCTCAGCACTAGGGATTGAACCCAGGGCCTTTGCATTGAGCTGCATTACCAGCTTCCTTCAAATTTTTATGTTGTGACAGGAGCTGGCTGGGTTCAAACTAACAATCCTCCTGCTGGGATTACAGGCACCCTTAACCACTCCTGGCTTGTATTTTTTTTTTTTTTAAGGGAGAGTCAGAACATAACCTAGAAATAAGTCAGAAAGTATAGGATATAAACATTAATACAGAAAATGTGTTTTTTAAAAAAAGGAATAACTCTGGTTTCTCTTCAGATCCTCTAAATCTTTTGCCTTTTAAAAAAAGGAATATGAAGCCAAAAATATTCCACTTTTACAGGATGCTAAACAGCTTCCTACAGGGTCCTTATAAGAGTCTAAGATCTTTCCCAGAGGTCTGGTTTTCCTTTACCCTACATGCCACTTCCTTTTATTCTGTAGGAAAAGACCTGGCTCCATAGTTTCTAAGCTGGTTTCGTTGTTCTTTCTTTTCCTTGAATGCTTATTCTGAAAAAGGCTAGATCACACACCTGGAGGGCCATATGCACAACCCTATTCCAGTACTCCTTTATTCTGCCTGTCCACTTGAGGCAGCCTTTGCCCCTTAGCAGCTGCGTTACCTGGGAAAGTGGCTTACTCCTCTTTCTGCCTCAGCTTTCTCATCTGTACAAGGAAGCTGATAAGCACACCACCCTCAGAGGGCTCTGGTGTGGCTGAAATGGCACGTGATTAAGCCCTGAGCAGTGTGCACTGCCATGGTGACTAGTACACACCGGCTGTTACATCGCGGTTGTTACTGGATCGCTGCTGCTGTAGTGTAGCTGTAGTCTCAGGACCTCTCTGCCATGCCACTCGGGCTTTTTTTTTTTTTT
>PVJO010024780.1:0-23818 GCA_004026905.1 Hystrix cristata
AAAGAAAATATCATGGAAACGTTTTTCCTAATATTCCAGCATGAAGTAAAAGAATAACCGCAATCTGGAGTTAGAAAACTTGAGTTCGGACTCTGGGCCTGCTTCTTGTCATCAGGGCCTGGTGGCTTCTCTGTCCTGTGTGAAATGAGAGGAGTAGACACAGTCATTTTTGCAGCCGCAGACAGCTCCAGGACGCCGGAGGCCGTGGGAGCTCGCGGGAGCTCGCGGGAGCAGGCAACGGGTGGGGCTGGGTGATGGTCCTCGCGCAGGCGCGTGTCTGGACATTGCTGTTTAGGTGTGAGTCCACTCGTCCTTACCCCACCTACTGCCGCCCCGTCTTCCTGCTGGCCAGGGCTGGTCACTGTCCCCTGCCCCCCACGGCCAGCAGCATGGTCGGGGTTCTGGCAGAACAGGCTTCGCCAGGAGCTGGTTAGCCACACAGGCCACCAAGGAGCCTAACAAGCCCCCTGTGTCCACACAAATGCGAATTCACATCTGCTTTTCCTTAAACATATTTCAGGTTCGAATTTGGCAAAGAGACATCCCAAACTCTGAAGCTTGAAAATGCCTTGTATTTTGATCGGAAATACCTTTTTGCAAATTCCAAGACTTACTTCAGTCTAGCAGTGGATGAAAAGGGGCTTTGGGTCATCTACGCGTCCAGCACGGACGGCTCGAGCATGGTGGTCGCGCAGCTGGAGGAGAGGACATTCTCGGTCACGCAGCTCATCAACACCACGTACCCCAAGTCCAAGGCCGGCAACGCCTTCGTAGCTCGCGGAATCCTCTACGTCACAGACACCAAAGATATGAGGATAACGTTTGCCTTTGATCTGTTAGGGGGGAAACAGATTAATGCGAACTTTAATTTAAGAACTTCCCAGTCGGTCCTTGCCATGTTGTCGTACAACATGCGGGATCAGCATCTGTATTCATGGGAAGATGGTCACTTAATGCTTTACCCTGTGCGGTTCTTGTCAGCTAGGTAAACCAGTGACGCACTGCTTTCTGTTCCCCTCGGCGGAACCTGGCAGACGTTTTCTGGGGCCATTGCTGTCGCCACAGAAAATTTGTCTTTCAGGGTAGCCGGGAAGTTAAAACGAGGTCTCACGACGTGAGCATTTATGTAGTCAGTGAGCCTCCTAAAGAGCAGGTTGTTTAGGGAGCTGGCAGCAGATCGTAAGTTGACACATCAGCACTCCTTCCTGGGCCTCGGTTTCCCGTCAGTGAGGAAACAGCTGGCTAAGATGACTGTCTGTTTTCCCTACTTGTGGGAATTCTGTGATTCTTGGCTGTCACTATTCTCACAACTTTTACGAGTCACTCTATTTTGTTTCTTTAGCCACAAGTGAGCAAGTTTGCCTTTGAGTTGCTAGTCCCTGTTGCTTAAGCAATGAACTCCTCATTTTGGTACCTGAGGACCCTTTAAGGCCTCTAAAGCACTAGGTTATCCTTAATTTATCACTCTTCTCTGAATGTGCACCTGCTACCACAGGATGGCCATTGTCCTCGCCTCCCGACTGCAACTCTGAGATAAGCAAAAGCCAGGAAGGACTACATGCTAAGGTTTCTAATAAAACACGATCCGGCCTTCCAGGGTCCTGTCAGTTTCTAATGCCATTGACTCGCCACTGAGGGTCATAAGTTCGGGATACTCGGGCCACTCTGACTGCTTATGCTGCAGCAAAGGATCAGAGCACTAAACCCAGAGCGCGTGGGCGTTAATTTGTGGTTAATGTCTAGAACAAAAGGCCGGGAAAACTAGCTCCAAGGTCAAAGCCAGCCAATTGCTGTTGTTGTGAATAAAGTTTTATTGGCACATAGTCGCATTCCTGGTGAATGGATCGTAATCCATGCCTACTTCTGCTCCACAGACAGTGTCGGAGGTGAGTGGTGCAACAGAGACCACTGGGCGCTGTATGCTGGAAGACAGAGTGAGCCTGGTTCTTGGTGGTTTCGCCATAGCCTGCCTTGTTTTGTCCTGACTAAGACATGGTATCTGGTATGGCTGGAGTCCTGGCGGAAGTGGCAGAGAGCAGCAGGATGCGCTGGTGTCCTTAGGCAGGATGCAGTGTAACTTGCTCCCAAGTGCACTTTGGCATCGTGTTTCCCACCAGCTCAGTTCCTCAGACATCCTTCAGCCCAGAACTGAGCTCCAGGCAGAGCCGAGAGAAAGGTGGAGAAGCTGACTGTGGCCCTGTGGCCAGGAGGCCCTGGGGACTGGGTCGCTCTTATGTCGAGGCTGGTCAGCAGCTTTTCCTCCTTGGTGGCCCTACATCCTGGTTTGTACCTTACTAATGGAAGCATTTTAAAACTTAGGGGCTGTGCAGGTTGAAGTATTTAAATCTCTTCATCCCTGACAATACCCAGGCAGCTGTTGACATCTTTGTTCTTGAGTTCTAAGATAATGGGTATTTGATCTCGCTTGCTTTTTAATTAGGAGTTGTATCATGTTACACAGTTTTAAAAATACTGTTTTCAGATTCACAGTTTGTAAGGAAGTAACAGTCTACTGTTTAATCAATGTGTCTAATGAATGCTGGTGTTCTTTAAGATATTTAAATATACATGCTGCTGTTTCCTGACACAGTAGGGCTAGTTGTTATGAAATTACGTGGAATTCCTGACATGTAATTTCATAACAACTAATTGTATGTATCTCATAGCCACCAAACATTTTAGTTATCAAGTTAGCCCATTTCCTTGTATTCCTTTCAGAAAAATGTTTTAGAGGTCCCAGTTTTGATATCCAAGCTATCTCGGCATTCTTCCTCTCATTTTTTTGAGACAAGGTCTTACTATGTCACCCAGGCTGGTCTCAAACTCCTAAACTCAAGTGATCCTCCTGCCTCAGCTTTCCTAGTACCTGGCACTATAGCCACACACCACCACGCCAGAGTCTTTGGCCCCCTTAACAGTGGGGAAGGAATTACATGCTCACTACTATCGAAGCTTATACTGGGATATTTTTATTATGGCACAGTAATATAAGGACAACTAAATTTGACCAATGTCTAATGACAGTGGGTAATTGTATATTCTGGGTGGCAGTTTGCACAGAATTAAAAAGAATTAAGATTTTATTCAGCAAACAGTGTAGTACTGGATTTTTCGAAAAGTTTGGGGCTCACTGCTAAAACAGCATGCACAATATAGAGGGTTTCTTTCTTTTAAAGGAGCAGAGGTGTATTTTAGCTCACAGTTTGTAGCAGCGTCAGGCCACAGTCAGCCGACTCCAGGGCCCGGCGCGTAGCGGAGGGGGTGACAGCGGAGCAAGAGCTCACGGCAGCGTGGGGGGAAGCAGAGGGTCAACCTAGTGTCTGTAAGTCAACATAACTGTTACTATGTAGTATTCTAATGTTTTAGAGTGTAGTTTACATTCTAACTGGTAACCATAGCTGCTTCAAGGCACTTTCCAAATATCTGCACTTCTGATGTGACAATCAACCCAAATAATTCTCTAATTCTTCTGGAACCTAAAGAAGATAGCTTCTTGCTGGAAAGTAAATAAAACCATCCCTTCCAACCTCAAAGCCAGGCTGGACCCTCTTTCAAAGCGTTTTCTTTCAAGCTGATAAAGTGTGGAATTGAAGCTGCAGGTGGCCTGGCCTTTGGGTATCACTAGGTGCAGGTGTTTGGATAGAAAAGGTTCTGAGCTGAAGTTTTCAAAGGAGGAATTCTGGTCTTGGGCATCTTCACAGTCTCATTGCCTGCAAGGTCAGGAGGCGAGAAGTCGAATGAGACAGAAACAGAATTGCTCTTGAAGAGTCAGTGTCACCCCACACACACCAACAGCCCATTCCAGCCACGATAGCTGACATCAAAGCCCTGCCGAAGAATCAGCAACAGGGTTTCGCAGATTTCCTCCAGCTGCTGTGACCTTGCGCATCACACCAAGAGCCATAATTCCCCATCTGTAACCTCAGATTCTGGATGACACGAATAATGATGCATGTCTTTTTGGCTGTAATTTATTGAACTTTAATTAGTCAAATAAAATAATCATTGCTGAGCACACTGATGTTGAAAAAACTGTATTGTTATTTTATCTCTTGCTAATTTATGTGTAACATTTTAAAAATTGTAACAACCCAGAACAATGTTGTGATAGAATAATGTCAGTTGCTCCTCTGTAGAAACTCACACTTACTAGTTCCTCCTGGATACTGAAAAAAATCATCGACATGGACAGTTTTTGCTGTAAGAAAACACAGAAGATGGAAATCTGGCAACCAGAACTAGGTATGTGTAGACAGAGATGCAAGGAGGGTTTGCTGGTGTACCAGTGTGGGCAAGGCCACTGAAAATCTCATCTGGGGCTAAGGGTAAAAAGAACAGCTTTCAAAAACTACATGTGTGTGAATCCGAGCAGGTCCTTTAGTCCCCTGGAGTCTCTGTTTCATCTGTAAAAGACAAAGTTTTATTACTTACCTCCCTCGGGTTTTCTATGTTAGATGCTCTGGAAATCATATAATTCTTGGCAAGTTATAATTGTACTTGTATAGTTTGCCCCTGCGGGGAACAGACCAACACTCTCCTCCTAGCTAATCTGGGGCCACAGAAGTGGCAGAGACATGCTATCAGCCACTTCCTTATGCTGGGCTGTGGGATCAGGGAGGAGGCATCGTCACAGCACCAAAAATGGTCCCGCTGTTACACGGGAAGAACAGCTCAAGAGCCTGCTTCCTCGGGATGCTCCCTAAGCGGCTCTTCTACCGGGCTGCTCGAGCGCACCCTGCTGATGACTTTCGGAATTGAAATACTATGTGGTGTGATTGAAAAATATGGTGAATGTTGAAAAAAAATTTTTTTCATTTATTGCAGTAAAAGACACATTGCCATCAATCCCCTCAGAATCCTCCCCCTCGCCTCACACGCTCCTCCCATCCTCACCACTCTCTGAAGCAGCTCTGGAGCCCTCTTTCCTGAGTGTCTTTAGCTACGCTGTCCTGGCTGCCTTGATGTCATGGATCCATTCAAAACGTGTCCCTCTCATGGTCATTTTGACTTTGGGAAGAGCCAGAAGTCTCACAGTGCCACATACAGTGAACAAGGTGGTTGGGGACACAGCGTCATGTTTCTACGAGCCGCCTTTCTGTTGGATGGCGCTCAGCAGCAGCATTCACCGTAGTTTTGTTTGTTTTGTTTTTTTGGTGCTGGGGATCGAACTCAGGGCCTTGTGCTTGTTAGGCAAGCACTCTAACCACTGAGCTAAATCCCCAGCCCCCCACAATTTTGATCACACCTCATGAAGACCCTCAGCAAAGAGGACTCCAGAACTGCTGCAGAAAGTAGCAAGAACAATGGGAGAAGTGTGTTCTCAGTGACAGGGAGTATTTTGAGGGTAATGAATGGAAATGTGTTTCACTGTAATAACTTTTTAGAAATTTAAACATTCAGTATGTTTTTCAATTACACCTTGTACAAAGCCAAAAGAGAAATCCAAATAGAAGATAGTAAGGGGCCCGTAAGTACATGTGATCTTAAATGGTCTGATCTTCTAGCCACTCCCTGCAGGATGTAAAATAAGGATGAAAGCAATGTCACAGCCTGTTTTGCCCTTTTCATTAAGTGGTCAGACCACTACTAGAAGCTGATCCTGTCTACAGTCTGGTGGGCTCCATACCCTCAACTCATTTGCCAAGAAGCCACATCCACAGTCAGGATTGTGAAAGGTCTGTACTAGGCGGCACCTTCACCAAACACGCGGGAAACCTCGCACGTCGAGGTCCCGGACAGTGAGGCCAGAGGAGATGCCTCTCCCCAGGGCAGCTGTTGTGCCAGGCTGGTGCAACGCGTTGTCCACCTCTCTCGACCACTGCCAGAAAGAGTGGGCATCTTGTCACCGGAAAGTGAAAATAATTCATGCTGAACATGTTCCTCTTTGGAAGGCTGAGTACACCAGCCACAGCCTGCTCAGGTAGAGACCGGTCCCCAGCGAAGACATTCTGTCACTGAGCAAGGCCAGTCACCACTTCTGGGGGAGGATGGACCTGCTGACAGCCGGCACCTCCTGTCACTCTGAGGACACCACCACTGGATGGTCTTCCCTGCCAGAGTGTAGACACGTCACAGTAGCCACGGCTGGGTGTCACCGTCTGTGCCCAGTGTCTCTCAGGCAGAGTGCACACAGTTTCAGTTCATCGGAGACACCACGCTCCTGACAAGGCTCTTCTCCCTGCTGGTGTCTTAAATCTTCACTGTGACGGACACTATCACGCGCTTATACTTGGATTTTGCTCCTGGTGCCAGGAGCTCTGTGGCTGTGGCCTTCAGTCTTCATCTGCAGGAGCTTCCAGGCTGCTCAGAGCTGAGCCTCACCCTGCACAGGCCAACACGTGCATGTGAAGACTTGGACACTGCCACCATCCTAGGACCACTCTGGTGCCAGGGTCCCCGTGATTCAGCTAAGTCTCACCACGCCTGTGTCACAGACAGAACCCCCTCCTTCTCCCACTGCTTCTGGTCCCTCCCTTCTGGGGTGTTGGTCCCCAGGGTGCTCGGGGTGACTTCCTGCTGGCCAGCCTCTACCTCCAGGTTCGCTCCCCAGGGATGCCAACCACATCCATACAGCAAGCCAAGATCAACAAAATAGTAATTTAGTTAACCTGTATCTCATAACGTTCATGGGCTATTCTCATACTAAAAAATAATTTATTTGAAATTCCAATTTAACTGGGAGTTCTGTATTTATATTTGCTAAATCTGACAGCCCTGACCAGGTACAGGCCTAGAAAGGAGCGCTGAGCTGGGGTGTGGGTGCTGGATCTCAGGGAGCACCCCCAGCTGCTGTTAACAGATGGGACACAGCAGCCATTGGGAGAGCAGATGGTCCAGCTGTTGAAGCTTTCACTGGGGATAAGCTCAAAAAGGCACTCGGTGTTTGAGATCCAGGGAGAAACAGGGGCGTGGAGGATAATGAGGCACACGCTCCCAGACCCAGCACTCCGGGGTTTGGAGCAAGCCAGGGCAACTCAGCAACTTAGTCAGACCATGTGTCAGAAAATAGTAAAATAAAATAAAAACAGCTGGGGATGTAGCTCAGCACCAAAGGCCCTCGGTTTAATCCCCAGTACTGCGAAAAAAGAAAGAAAACAATAATGCGATCAGGTGTTCCTGCTAGGCTTGATTGACTCTGGAAACAAATAAAAAGCTGAGCACAATTAACCATCACGAGAAATTGAGAGCCAAGCCAAGGGCCTTCCGAGCTCCTCCCACCTCAGCAGCCTAGCAGACGGGCAGGAAGAGCTCGGAGCAGACAGGGTCTGGGCTGTGGGGTTGCCAGCCCCAAGGGTTAACCACCGGCGAAGGAAGCCTGCTGTCCCCAGGGCGGAAGCCACACAGGTAGGAGCAGGGCCCTGCTGTAGGGGTGATACCTGGCTTGGCCACTTTCAAGCTGAGTTTGTGCAGAGTTTGTGGGCATTTGGAAACAAAGGGAGAGTCGAGACTGGGTTAAATCAAGTCGGTTGGCAAACTTCTCCTGCGAAAGGCCTTAGATAGTTGGTGCTCTGTGGGTCCCAGCCTTGCTGCGGCTACCCAGCTCTGCTGTTGTGGTTGAAAACAACCCCAGACAATACATAAACAAATTAGCACAGCTCTATCCCAGTGAAAGTTTCTTTACTGACGCCGAAGCTTAAATTTTGTGTCATTTCCATGTGTCATAAGAGGTACTTTTCTTTTGACTGTGCTATAACCGCTTAAAAATGTAAAACCCCTTCTTAGCAGACCATCTAACACAGCAGAGAGAACTGCCAATCTGCCGCGCCCTGGCCGAAGTCCTGCTACTCCGATGGTGCTTACCGTGGGGAACAATTTACCAACCACTCCTAGAAGACGAGTCACTGTGCCAACCTAAAGACTGTCACACACAGGGTCCAATACTTTTGTTTGTTCACTTTCCCCAAAAAGCCTAGAAAAAGAACACCATGGTGGAGCCAACACCAGGCACTTATGATATGCCAGGCAGCATACAAGATGCCTCATGGGGGTTGATTCACGCAGCCTTCCTGAGAAGTCTGCAGGGCGTGGACTTCTCAGCCCCACCTCCCAGACTACACGGTTAAGAAACTGGCCGAAATCCCCCAGCTTGGAGGTGGAGCTGGGACGCCAATCCAGGCTCTGACAACAGAGATCACACTCTGAGCAATGTTCTTCCGTGCCTCGGAGGGAACTGGAGGAGGCCCCATCCCTCCTGGCCTGGTCTGACTTTCCGGTGTGGTGAGAAGGTAGAGGCGCCTCCACAGGGGAGGAGGCTCAGGGGGGTCCTTTTCTGTCTCTTCTTGCTGGTCCCCCGTTCCTGGGGGCACCCGGATCCCCTTGACAGAAGACAGAGCCGTCTGGCAGCTTCGCTCTTGCAGATCTCTCTCCTCTCCTCCCCGCTTGCCCTGCGCAGCGTGGCAAACCTGTCGCACACGTGCTGCAGCAGGCTCGCAGAGCCCTCTCCGTCGGCCCTCGAGCCAGGTCACCCCAGCAGCCTGGCATCAGATAACAGCTGTCTCTTTCTGAATTAAAACCTCAGTTTTCAGGTTTAATTGCAGTGTTGGCACTTTGTGATACATGGGTTTGGCGGTGCGGTTTGGGCACTCAGTCTCTGAAAGTTTCAGCATCCTTGGTCTAGAGCAACAAGGTGTGATCGAGAAATGTGAATGTTTACATTTTCAAAAATGTATTACACACGTTGCCATTTACCTCCCTCAGAATCCTCCCTCTGGCTTCAAACTCGTCCCATCATCCTCGTCACTTTCTGCAGCAGCTTTGGAGTCCTCTTTCCTGATGTCTGCAGTCGAGGCTGCCTCGATGTCCTGAATCAACTCAGAACATTCCTCTTTCACAGTCGTTTTGATTTTAGAGAAGAGCCAGAATTCACACAGTGCCACAGGCAGCAAATAAGGTGGGTGAGGACTCACTGTCTTGTTTTTACCCAATAGAAATTGCCATAAATGTTTGAATAACAGGGGGTGAGCGTACTATACAGTTAATGTTTAATATAAAAACCGATTACAGTGAGAGACACAATGCCATTGACCCCCTCAAAACCCTCCCTTCTCTTCCAGCACTCTCACCCATCATTCTGGGCAACGAAATCTTTTACTAACTTAAGCCTTCACTGTGTCTTTGGATAAGCCCTGTACTTGGTCTAATATTAAGACAGGCACTCCAGCCTTCTTTGGGTTCCTAAGTTTTCTATCTTTTTACTTTTAATGGATGCTATTCATATTAAAGTGGTTTTTGTAAGGGCAGCACATTGGTGCTTTTTTTTAAAACCAATCTGACATTTTAGCCTTTTAATCAAGGTATTTAAGCCAGGAAGTAGTGAGCTGTGGCCTAGACGGCTGCCTGCTTTTGTAAATAATGTCTGATTGAAATGCAGCCACACCATTTGTTTTTGCGTTTTCTGTGTGCTCTTGTGCTTACGCGTGTACAGTTACATACAGTAGTTGTTTCAGAGACTTTAAGGCCTACAAGCTTAAGACATTTACTCTGGCCCTTTAAGAAGAGTGGCTTGTCCCACTGGTGATACAAATGGATGCAATCACTTTTTTTTTAGTAATAAAGTTAATAAAAAGCCGCCTGATGGGACAGTCATGCATACACCACCAGTGGGTCAAACCATCCAGCAGCGAGACGTGAGTTAAGGGCCCTTTATGAGTCTGTTAAATCTACCATCATGCCTTGTCCTATCTATTCTTTTTCCCCTTTTTTTCTTTTTTCTGCTGTCTTTTGGGTTAATTGAATATTTTTTATACTTTCACCATATTTTCTTTCATGGCTTATTGATTATAATCAGTTGTGTTATTTTACTTTAGGTTTTCTAGTGTGTGTCTTTTGGGAGCCTTTTAAAATATTAATGTTTAAAACTGACAAAATTGTATTTATCATGCACAGCGCAATGACTTGGACACGTGTGCCCCAGGGAACGGCTAAATCAAGGTACTTGACACAGGCGGTACCTCACGTACTCATATTTTTGTGTTGAGAACAATTAAAATCTACATTTAGTGACTCTCAAGGACATGGAACCTTGTTGGCCAGAGTCCTGTTGCAGGATAGATGTCTTAGCTCTCCCCAGTGTGCCCGGCACCGGCCCACTCGGCCTTCCCAGCCATCTTCCCCTCTGCTTCCAGGAGCTGGGCTCCTTTACACTGCCCAGACAAGTAAGACCCTGCAGTGTCTGTCTGTCTGTCTCTCTCTTTGTCTCTCTGTCTCTCTCTCTCTCCTCTCTCTGCCCGACTTATTTCAGTGTCACACAGCAGCCACCACATTTAACCGCGTTGTAGCGAATGCTGAGGCTCTTTCCACATTAAGGCTGACTCTGCCCACAGCGTGTGCAGACCCTGTGTCCTCTGTCCCTCCCCCGCGGTGGACACTTGCGTGGTTCCAAGAGTCACTGCGCTCTCACACATTTTGCTGACTGTTGGTGACCACTGGTGACGCTCAGCATTTTTCATAGACCCCTTGACCACTTGTGTATCTTCTTAGAAAATATCCAGGTTTTTGCCCATTTTTAAATTTTGTTCGCTCGCTTTTTTGTTTGTTTTCAGACAGGGTGTCACTATGTAGTTCAGACTGGCCTGGAACTCACTATGTAACCCAGGCTGGCCTCAAACTCACAGCGATCCTCCTGCCTCAGCCTCCCTAGTGCTGGGATTGCAGGCGTGCCCCACCATGCCCAGGTATTTTCTCACTATTAAATGGTAGGAATTCCCTATATATTTTGGGTATTAGCCCTTCACCAGATGTGTGGTTTTCAAGTTTATCCTCCCATTCTGTAGCTGTCTCTCTGCTGTATGGGCTGTTCACTTTGCTGTGCAGAAGTTTTTAGTTGTACATAATCCTGTTTGCATTTGTTGCCTGTGCTTTTAGGGTCATATTAAGAAAAAGTGCTATCTATGTAGTGTCACAGTGCTCTTCCATTGTTTTGTTTTATACTTTTAGGTTTTTTATTGAAGTATTGAGTCCAGGTTGAGTTTATTCCTATATATGGTATAGAAATAAAGGGCTAGGTTTATTCTTGTGCATGCAGATATCCAGTTTTCCCAAACATTCACAAAGAGATTGCCCTTTACCAGATGTTCTTGGCATCTTTTGTCAAAGAGCAGCTGGCTGGAGGTGTGTGGATTTATTGCTGGGTTTTCTATTCATTCCATTGGCCTATTTAGTATTCTATGCACATGCCATGCTGTTTTGATTACTATAGCTTTGAAGTACATTTTGAAGTCAGATAGTGTGATACCTCTAGATTTGTTCTTTTTTTCTCAATTTTCTTGGCTGTTTGGGGCTCTGTGTGAATTTTAGGAATTTTTTTTTCTATTTCTTTGAAAAATGTCACTGGAATTTTGATTAAACATGGCATTGAATCTGTAGATTACTTTGATAGTATGAATATTTTAATAGTATCCTTTATCCCAGTCCTCAGACACAGGACTATCCAATTATTTGTGTCTTTTGAATTTTGTTCAGCAATGTTTTATAGTTTTCAATGTACAGATCTTTTACTTCCTTGATTAAACTTATTCCTTATTATTTAAAAAACTATAGCAATTTTAAGTGGAATTTTCTTTTTTATAGTATAGAAACACTACTGATTTTTTCATTCTGACTTTTTGGATCTCACAATTTTACCAAATCTGTTAGTTCTAACAGTTTTGGTGGGGACTTGCAGAGATTCTGTATAAAGATCACGGACAGTTTACTTCTTCCTTGCTGGCACGGTGCCTCTGCTATCTCTGGCCTGATTGCCCCACCCAGGCCCTCTGCACTGTTGAGAGTGGGCAGCCGTGTCTGCTTACAGACTTCACAGGAAGAACTTTCACCTTTGACACTGTGTGTACTGTCGGCTGTGGTCTTGTCATAAACGGCCCTCAGGCAGCAGAGTACTTTCCTTCTATACCTAACTTACGTGCTTATTATGAAAGAATGTTGAGTTTTTTGGATTGTTTTTTCTGCATCTGTTGAGATAGATTGTTTTTGTCCTTTTTCCTCTTCCTGTGGCTTATCACGTTTATAGGTTTGTACATATTGAACCATCCTTCATTCGTGGGATAAATCTCATGTGATCGTGGTGAGTGATCTTTTTAATGTGCTGTTGGGTCCAGTTTGCTGTCACAGTAAGAGCCCGTCTGATGCAGAGATATGTTCTAATGTGACTTCTTAGAATGCTAATGAAACAGCCTTAAAGGAGGTCATTTTAACATGGAAATAGTGGGCATAAGTGAAGCAGAACAGAGAATAAGAAAAGTTATCAATTTTCTTTGTTTTATTACACACGTACATTTTTATTGCTAATAACAATTTTAATTCACAAAACATAAAAATCTAAAAAATTTTTTAAAGTTATATTTTTGATAAGGAAGGTTTTTCTTCATTAGAAATTTTTTGTTTGGCTTCTTTTTTTGTAATGAAGCCACCTAATGTTTGCCTTTTCTGGCTTTGTTCAGCAAGCAATTGTAGACAGCAAGGCATCCCAAATTTTACCCTGCTTTTATGTAACGACATAATACCAAAACAGCATTAAGTGGAACCATGTTAAGCAGGGTCTTACTGTATTTTCTTTTTTAAATTAACGCTTTTTTTTTTATTTGTGAGAGTGCTTGGGATTGAACGCAGGGCCTTGTGTGTGCTAGGCGAGCGCTCTACCACTTCAGCTAAATCCCCAGCCCCTCAGTTAACACATATTTTTTAAAGAGAAAAGCTTTATTTGGCTCATAGTTTGTTAGGTTAAAGTCCACAGTTAGGCTGGTCATTGGTACAGACTCTGGTAAGTTCAAGCACCTCACGGTGAGAGCGTGCATGAGAGAAAACAGTACCATCTTGGATCACATAAAGAGAGAGGTACAGGTGGGAAGGAGAGACGGCAGGGGAAAGGTAGAGATCACACAGCTGCCTTCAGGGCTCGCCCCAAAGCCCTAAGGACCAACCATCGGCCCCACTTTTTACAGTTCGCATCACCGCCCACAGTGCCAATCCAGAGACCAAGACTTCCCGTGTGGACCCGTGTTCAAACCACAGCATCGTATTCTGGTTCCAGTAAAGATTTATTCAGCCATCATCTGCAGATGCAGATGTACGTGGGACAGTGCTGTGGGCTCCCAGCCCTTGACTGGATCTTTCGGGTCCCCAGGGCATAGATAGACATTCGGCACCCTTCCTGCTTTTGGCTTATGGGTGAATACTGTAACTTGAAAATGTCCTGTATTAAGTCTGCTCTCTTGCAGACCATTGGCTCAGGAAAGGTAACTAATACAGTCAGCAAACAGGGATACTTGGCTCTTTCCCTTACTACTTGTCTGCCTGGTAGAGTGGTACCTCAGTTCACGAGTTTAATTCTTTCCACGATTCTGGTCGCAAAGTGAACTGGATGAGAACTGAATCAAATTCAGTGGTTAGGTTCAATGTTGACCTTGTGTGGAGATTTGACTCACTTCTCGTCCAGTTGGCGTGCACACAGAATCATGTAAGACTTAAGTGCACCAACCGGGGTGCCACTGAAATTCTTTCTCTTGCTTAGTAGTTCTGGCTAAAATTTCTAGTACCATATTAAAGACAAGCAGCAGGAGTGGACACCCTTGTCTTGCTCCCGATCTCAGAGGACGTGCTTTCAGTTCCCCTTCTGTGTGACATCGGCTCAGGGCACCATCTGAAGCCACATGACACTGAGGAGTGACCCTGCCGTACCTGGCTTCTCTGTCCAGGCCTTTGTCACGAGGCACAGAATTCTATCACATGCCTTTTCTGCATCTGGAGCCGTGATTTTCATCCTTCTCTCTGTGTATATGATGTTATGCTGATTGATCTGTGTGTGTTGAACCAGCCTCACTTCTCTGGGATGAAAGCAACTCGGTCATCGTGTACAGTTGCTCCTGTGTGCTCTCAATTGCTGTTGCAAATGTTTTGGTGAGTATTTCTGCACCTGTGTTCATAATTGATATGGCTCCAGGGTTTTCTTTTGTACGTATGTGTCCTTGGTCAGGTTTTGGTAACACAGCAATGCCAGCTTCATAGTATAATTTTGGTGGTGTTCCTTTCTTTCAGTTCTGTGAAATAGTTTGAGAGGCTTTGGTCCTAGTT
The DNA here is from genome assembly GCA_004026905.1 of Hystrix cristata. Classification (NCBI taxonomy): domain Eukaryota; kingdom Metazoa; phylum Chordata; class Mammalia; order Rodentia; family Hystricidae; genus Hystrix; species Hystrix cristata. The sequence continues at coordinate 14,068 of PVJO010024780.1, forward strand.
CTACTTTAAAAGCTTGGTGCAATTCAGCTGTGAGTCTGCTGTGATTGAGCTTTTCTTTGTTGGGAGATTTTTATTACTGCTTTGCTCTCATTACTTATGTCTGGTCTGTTGAGATTTTTTTTTTTATGATTCAGTTTTGTTGGATCGTAAATGTCCAAAATTTGTCCATTGCTTCCAGATCTTCCAGTTTGTTGGCATACAGTTTTTTTAAGAGAATTTTTAATAATCCCTTGCATTTCTGAAGTATCAGTAGTAGTGTTTCCTTTCTACCTCCCTCCCTGTCAGCCAGCTTTTGTTAGTGTGACTAACAGTTTGTCAGTTGTGTATCTTTTAAAGAACCAACTCTGTTTTGTTGATCCTTTGTATTGTTCTTTTAGATTATTTAATTTCTTTCTGCTCTGATCTTTCTCTCCTTCTAATTCTTGCTTTTTCTAAGTTGTTGAGATGCGTCATTAGGTTATTTGAAATCTATTTTTATGTAAGGACTCATTGCTGTAAACTCCTTACTACTCCTTTTGCTGCATCTCATGGGTTTTGGTCTATTGTTTCTATTTTCATTTCTTTCAAGGAATTTTAAATTTCTCTTTTGACTTCCACTGTTCACTTAAAAGTGTTAGTCTCAAACCATTCATATTTCTTTTGAGAGAGGTGTTTGGGTGATAGGGTCTCATTGTGGAGCCCAGGCTCCTGCCTCATCCTCCCAAGTGCTGGGTTTAGAGGTGTGTACCACCATGCCCAGTTTTATTTATATAATTTCTGGAGTTTCTTGATACTGATTTCTGGTTTCATTCCATTATGATCAGAAAAGATACAGGATGTAATTTCAACATTTTCCTGAAATTGAGAGGTTTTTTTTGTGGTCTCATAGATGCTCATTCTAAGGAAAGTTCCAAAGTTCCATGCACTGATGAATGTATATTCTGCAGTTGTTGGGTGGAATGTTCTATGAATATCTGTTAAATCCATTTGATCTATACTGCAGTTTAACTTTGCTGTTTCTTTATTGTTGTTTTTCCTTTTTTATTTCTGCATCCCACAGTTTTGGTCTGGATAATCTATCCATTGGTGAGAGAGGGATATTGAAATCCCAACAGTGGTACCTTGGTTCACAAACTTGATTCTTTCCACAATTCCGGTCACAAACCAAGTTGGAAAAGAACCACATCAAATTCAATGGTTAGGTTCAGTGTTGACCTTATGGGGAAATTTGATTCAGTTCTTGTACAGTTTGGTTTGCAACCAGAATCATGGAGAAATGTGAGTTTGTGAACTGAGATACCACTTATCATTGGATTGGAGTCTGTTTCTCCCTTTGGGTTTGACAGTATTTATTTTATAAAACTGAGTGTCCTGACATTAGGTGCACATAGATTAAAATCATCTTTTTCATAAATTAATCCCTTGATAATCATAATGACCTTGTCTCTCCCTACTGTTTTTGTCTTATTCTATTTTGTAAGATACAAGTATGGCTACTCCTGCTTATTTTTGGATTCCATTTGTTTCGAATATAATTTCCCAACCTTTTTATTTCAGTCTGTGTGTTTCCTTACTGGTGATATGAGTTTCTTGTAGGTAGAACATTGTTGTGTCTTTTTAATACATTCAACTAGTCTGTAACTTTTAACTGGAAATTTAAGACCATTTATATTAACCATTTTTAATGGATTAGTCCAGATTATGGACTTGTCCCTGTAACTCTGCTGATGTTCTTCTAGTTGTTTTGAATATTCTTTGATTCTTCCTCTCTCATTCATCTTTGTGGTTCGATAGTTTGCTGTGTTGCTATTTGATTCTTTTCCATTTCTCATTTCTCTATCTGTTCTTCTTGTGGGGTTTATACTTTCATGATGGTAGATAATTATCCTTCACAAGGTTGTTAGGACTCCCTTGAAACCATCCTTGTAAGGTTCGTCTGGTGGTCATCTTAGTTTTTGTTTATCTCAGTCATCTTAGTTGTTACCTATCTTGAAAAGTCTTTATTTCTCCTTTGATTCTGGAGGATAAATTTGCTGGGTATAGCAATCTTGGGTTGGAAGTTATTTTCTTTCAGGACTTGAATACATCATTCCATGCCCTCCTGACCTATGTGCTTTCTACTGAGAAATCTGCTCTTAGTCCAATGGGGTCCCTGTTAAGTGTGACTTGGGGCTATTCTGCATATTTTAAAAGTTCTTTCTTTGGCATGTACATTTGACAGTTCGACTATAGTATGACATGGTGAAGATCTTTTCTGGTTTTAGAGATTTGGTGTTCTCTAAGTCTCCTGCTCATAGTTTTCCATGCCTTTCTCAAGATTAAAAAATTTTCTGCCATTTCACTGAGTGAATTTTCTCTAGCCTTAGCTTTTATTTCTTCCCCTTCAAGTATGCCAATAACCTAGATGTTTGATCTTTTAATGATGTCCTATCTTGTATGCTTTATTAATTCATATTAGTAAAATTTCTATCTGAATATTATATTTGGAAGGCCCTGTATTCAAGTTCTGATATTCTTTCTTCTGCTTGTTCTAGTCTATTGTTCAGACTTCCAACTGAATTTTTACCTTACTTGTATAGTTCTTCATTTCTAAGATTTCTGACTGCTGGGCTGGGGATTTAGCTCAGTGGTTACAGTGCTTGCCTCACAAGCACAAGGCCCTGAGTTTGATCCCCAGCACCAAAAAAAAAAAAGAAAAAAAAAAAGAAAAAAAGATTTCTGACTGTTGTTTTTTAAAATCTTTCCTTTCTAAATTTCTCATTTATGTCCTGTGTTGTCTTCCTATTTTCATTTAACTATTTATATTGTCTTAAATCACACTGAAGCCTTGCATCCACTTCACTATCTTTGTAGTCTCTTACTAGAGAGATGAACACTAGAAGGTATCACATTACCTTGTCTTCTCAGATTTCTTGTATTCCTATACTGAGGTTTGTGCATCTGGTGAAATTGTATCTCTGCAACTTTTATGGATGACCTTCTTAGTAGGCAGCTTTCTCTAAAAGATGTGTTTTGGGTATAGGTTTGCTATGCAATGTTATTTCCAGCCAGTTACTATTGTATAATCTCCCTTCCACTTTGGCTGTGAGTAGTGAGATGGGGCACAGCACATACTGTATCAGAGTTAGAGAGAATCTCTGTGGGTTGCACAACAGTAACGTCACTAGGCAAATGTAGTACAGATAGCAGAGTATATGGATACACTCTATATAACAGTTATTCCTACAATGGGAGGGATGGCCTGCATTTTCGCATACACTGTTGCTATTGGCTGTTACTTGAATGGAGCTCTGGCACTGGATGCTCCAGTAGTGTCTTTGGGCCTGAAGTAGACACTTGTGTAGGTATTTCATGGGGTGAGATGGGCAGCAATCACATAGCCTTCCTGCAGAACCCACCTGCAGACTTATCAATGGTATGTGATAAGACAAGGTGTGAGGATAACAAGGAACCAGCATAAGCTCAGATGCAGAAGAGGTTGTGTTATTCCTCTCTGCTATCACTATGGGCGGGCCCACCTAGGAGTGAGACCTCAGACCCTGAACTGTGCACAATTGTGGACTCTGGGGCTCCCTCCCTTCCATTCTTTCGGACATAGTGTCCACCAGGGATTGAATGGGAGTGTGTTGTGACTGGGGCCGAAGCACTCTCAGTTAGGAAGGCCTGGCGGCGTTTCTCTCTGGACCTTCTTAGGCTGTGCCCTGGGGGGCAGAGCTGTAGCTGGGACCAGTGGCATTGTCCCAGTCTTCCTAGTGTGCCGCTTGGTGGGGATGCGGTGGACACTCGCAGTTCTTTCTCCAGTATATCAGCCACCCACACAGAAGCCAACATGACAGTCATGCTCCTGGTCCTGGGGGAGTGGGCTCCCTGACCCCTGGTTCTTGTGGGTGATATCTGTTCCCCACTGGGGAGGTATAGGTAGCAGTTTGGGTCAGAGCCCCTCCGCCCAGCCACCCACGGAGCCAGTGCAGTGGAATTCTGTGGAGTCTCAGAGGTTTCTGACCCCTGAAGGAGTCCAGTTTTAGTTGATGTCTACGGCACCCTGGAGGTCACTGAAAGATGAAATGAATTTCTTCTGCAGAGTCAGACTGCTCCACGGATTTCGGGTTTCTTGCCTACCTAGGCTGTAAGCCTGGACGACCATGGAACTGTGATCGCTGTGTAGCTCTGATAATCAGTGTCTGGACTGACAGCCAGGACACTCTCACATTTGTCTCGTGGAGGGGAGACCTGCTCACCTCGCTCTGGCTCTAGGGGGAAAGGTGATGGGATGCTTTGCCATTGTCCCAGGTGTCTGTGGAGTTCTGTACTGCTGAACTCCAGGGTTCACCCATGGTCCCTCACCTCGAGATCCAGCCACATCCCCGATGTTTGGGTGTTGATGTGTGGGGAGCAGGTGAATGCTGGGGACTTCTGTTCCCTCATCTTGCTACCTCCTATCTTGATAATCTTTACATCCTGTTCACCAGGAACGTAGGCCATTAATTTTTCTTCTTACGGTATTCCTGACTAGCTTTAGTATCAGCAATGATGGCTTCATAAATGAGTCAGGAAGAATTCCTTCTTTGTCAGTTTTTTGGAAGAACTTGAGAAGGAAATGTTTCTGAACATTTAAGTATGAAATACTAACAGAAGTCAGCAGTGAAATTATCAGACTGTCTCTAACAGACTTGTGTGGCTGGTGGGGGGATTAAACCACATTCAAAGCATGTGCTGCACCACTGAGCTCCACCCCAACCCCTAGGAGGAGAATTTTGATCACTCGTTCTAGCTCCTTCCTCATTGGTCAGTTCAGATTCTATTTCTTTGTGATTAATTCTGGGTAGATTCTATATTTCTGGGAACTGACACATTTCTTCTAGATTATCTGATTTGTTAGCATACATTTTTTCGTAGTAGTCTCATATCCTTTGTATTTCTGTGGCATCATTTATAGTTACCTATATTACATTTAATTTGTAAATTAGTTATATTCAATCTTTAATTTTTGACTTTATTAAAAGTTGTCTTTTTCCCCAGTCTAGCCCCAAGTTTGTTAATTTTGTGTACCCCATTTTTAGAAAAGCAACTCTTGGTTCTATTGACATTTTGTATTATTTTTCTAGTCTCCATTTATATCTGCTCTGATCTTTTATTTCCTTCCTTTTTACTAACTTTGGGCTTGATTTATTGTTTTTCTAGCTCCTGGAGGCATTACATTAAGCTGTTAATTTGGGTTATGTCTACTTTTTCATGTAAGCATTCATTACTATACTTTCCTCTTAAAACTGCTTTTGCTATATCACGTAAGTTTTAGTACATTATATTTCCATTTTCAATTACCTCCAACAATTTTTTATACTTCCTTTTTAATTTCTTCTTTGGCACACTGTTGATGAACATGTCTAATTTCCAATGATTTGTGAATTGCCAAAAATTCTCCATTATTGTTTTCTAGTTTCACACCATTGTGGTCAGAAAATGTACTTAATGTGATTTAAATATTCTTAGATTGTTAAGAATTTTTTTGTGGCCTAACATGATCTATGCTGGGGAAAGTTTTTTGTGTTTGAAAAGATGTACAACCTGCTGAAGTTTGATTGACTATACGGTGGAAGTCTTTTGGGTCCATTTGGTCCCTATGTAGTTTAAGTCTGATGTTTCCTTATTGCTTTTTCTGGTTACTGAAGTCATTTAACTTCAGATGTATTTCTGTTTTAATTTGGGTACTCTAATGTTGAGTGCCTACATATTTACAATGGTTGTATCCTCTTGGTGAATTGGCTCCTTTATCATTACATGTTGATCTCTGTCTTTTTATACAGTGCTTGATTTAAAGTCTATCTTACCTGATAGAATTACTCTCTGTTTTGGCTCCATTGTATGAAATATCTTCCCATCTCTTCACTTTCAGTTAATAGGTGTCTGTAAAGGTAGGTTTCTTGTGGGCAGCATATGACCGAGTCGTGTGTGTGTGTGTGTGTGTGTGTGTGTGTGTGTGTTTAGATCCAATCAGATACTCTGGGGAGAATTTAATCCATTTACCCTCAGTATAACTGTTGACAGAGAAGGATTTCCTGTCACTGTTTTGTCAATTTTTTTCTGGTGGTTCCATAGATCCTTTGTTATCTTCCTCTCGCCATCTTCCTTTGTGGTTAAATGATTTTCTGTAGTGGTATACTTTGATTTCTTTTTATCTGTTGTGTATCTGCTATGTTTTTACTTTGTGGTTGCAATGAGGCATGAGGCTTTTAAATTGATACTCTGGGTTACATACACAAACTCTATACTTTTATTCCTCTTCTTTACATTTTGTTTTTGAGTTCACACTTTATACCTTTTTATATTATGTATTCCATAACAAATTAGTTGTGGCTATTATTAATAATTTGGTCATTTAAAAAAAACTACTAAGTAAAAACTTAAATTGTACATATTAAATACTCATAAGTGGCATCTTCATGTAACTGGGGTCACTTATTGGTGTTTGGTGGTGCCATGTTTCCCTGACTGTTCCCTGTGGCCATGCACTGGAGATTTGAAGAAATGGGACATGAGTCTTTCTTTGCAGATTGGATTTGGCTGGGTGAGTTCTGCACTAGTCGGTCCATTCAGAGATTCTGGACTGTCCTTGCAGGGTCCATGGGCCTGCTTGCATCAGGAAGGTCGGTCTGGGGGCCTAGGTCAGCAGCAGTTGGACCTGGCACCACCCTGGTCCACAAGATCAGACCCAGAGCCTGAGTCTGTGGTGGCAGCTTGGAGCCTGGATCCACTGGGGTCAGCTGGGATAGACCCGACTTCTGAGTCTGCTGAGACATGAGGCCCTGGATTCAATTCCCACCACACAAATAAAAGGTACTACAACTGATGTGAGAGAGGAGATAACATGGAAACAAAAATGTTCAATTAAAACCAGAGAAGGGCGGAAAATAGGAAAGATTGAAAAAGTAGTGTAACTAGCTGGTTGCAGTGGGACACATCTGTTATCCCAGCACTCTGGGAGGCTGAGGCAGAAGGATCTCAAATTCAAGCCCAGCCTGGGCAATTCAGTGATTTCATGAGACTCCATTTCAAAAAGGGAGGGAGGACTGGAGATGTAGCTCAGTGTGAATGCCCTGAGTTCAATCCCCAGTACTATGGGTGGGGATGCAGGGGGAATATAACAAATAGCAATTACAAAAATGGTAGATAATTGTACAGTTGTGTCAATCACTTTTGGTTAATCACTTTAAATGATCTAAATACGCCTGCAAAAGATAATCAGCTAAGATTTAAAAACAAAAATTTCTAAAATAAGACCTCATTATATGTTGTCAAAAGAAATTCACTTTAAAGATGTAGGGGAAAAAAATAAAACATAGATGAATCTAAAGAAATTCAGAATAGCTATGTTAATGTCAGACAAAGCAGACTTTATAAAAAGGAACATTACCCGGAATAAAGACAAGCATTATACGGTAAAGAGGAGAATTCCCCAAGAAAAGGGATGTGTATGTATCTAATGTAAATGTATCTAACAAGGCAGCAAAAACCAAGTGCCAGGAGGGACTGACAAACCCGTGGCTCCAGCTGGAGATTCTTCCCCTTTACCTGTAATTAACATAAAATCATAAGGATACAGGTAAACTGCACAGAAGTGCCAATTCATCCAAACATCAGCGAGTGTAATTTGTATCAATAGGCAAAAGAAGACAAATCATATGACCAGAGCTACTGATACACTAAAAGCATTTGATAAGGGAGAGAAATATGAGCAAAAAGCATTATGCACATTGAACCCCCCCCCTTAAAATGTAAAATGGGAGGGTGGGGGCACAGGAGATGGAGATGATAAATCATGTTACATGTATGTACAAATCTGCCCAAATGAAACACATTCATCTGTATAACAGATACATAATAATAAAAAAAAGTAGAGAAGAAAAAAAATTTGATAACCCAACATTCATTCATGACAAAAACTCTCAGCACAATAGGGACAAGAGGTGAATTTCCTCCCGTTGATAAAGTACAACTACAAAAATCTACAGCTAGCACAAGGACCCGAGTTCGATCCCCAGCACCAAAAAAAAAAAAAAACAAAAAAACTACAGCTAATATCATAACTAATGGCAAGAAGATGCTGTATCTCTCAAAGATTGGAAAACCCAAACTACTACCTATTCATATCGGTGGTCCATTTTTCAATTGGGTCTTTTATTTTGGGTGGTCTAATTTTTTTGAGTTCTTTATATATCCTAGATATTAGTCCTCTGTCTGAGGAATACCTGGCAATTTTTTTCCATTCTGAAGGTTGTCTTTTTCCCTCTGTTGATTGATTCTTTCGCTGTGCCAATGCTTTTTAATTTGATATGATCCCATTTGTTGATTCTTGGTACTATTTCCTGTGCATCCAGGGTTCTGTCCAGAAAGTCCTTGCCTATGCCAATGACTTCAAGAATTTTTACCTTTTTTTTACCTTCCAGCAGGTTAAGTATTTCTTTTTTAACATTTAGTTCTTTGATCCATTTTGATTTTAGTTTAATACATGGTGAAAGATATGGGTCTAGATTCAGTCTTGTGCATATGCATAGTCAATTTTTCCAACACTATTTGTTAAAGAACAATTTTTCCTCCTGTGTATGATAATTTCAATTCTTCCTTTCCTATACACATCCCTTTTTTTTTTCCCTGCCTGATTGCTCTTGCTAACATTTCAAGGTCTATGTTGAATAGAAGTGATGATAATGAACATCCTTGTCTTCTTCCCAATTTTAGAGGGAAACCTTTATTTTTTCCCATTTGAGGTTGGCAGTAGGTTTGTCATCAGTGGCTTTGATCTGATTAAGTCCTTCTATATGTATTTTCTTCATTGTTCTTAACATGAAAAGGACATTGGATTTTGTCAAAGGCTTTTTCTGCATCTCTTGAGATGAACTGTGATTTTTGTTCTTCTGTTTATGTGATGAATTACATTTATTGATTTGCATATATTGAGCCATCCTTGCATTGTTGGGATGAAGCCTACCTGGTCACAATGTGTAATCTTTTTGATGATTCATTGCATTATTTGCTAGTGTCTTGTGGAGGATTTTTGCATCGATATTCATAAGAGATTGGTCTATAGTTCTCTTTTTTGGTTGGACACTCATCTGGATTTGGAATCAAAGTAATGGCAACTTCCAGGAATGTCTTTGGATGTATACCTTCTCTTTCAATTTCATTAAAGAGATTGAGAGTAATGGTGTTAGATATTCCCTGAAGCTTTTGTAGAATTCAGCCATGAATCCTTCCAGAGCTGGACTTTTCTTCATTGGTAGGTTTTTTAATTCCATTGCCTGTTGTTGGGTTATTTAGGGTTTTTAAATCTTGGTTCAGTTTGGTAATTCATATGTATCTAGGAATCTAACCATTCCTTCTAAATTCTCTAATTTCTTGGCATACAGGTTAGAGAAGTGTTCAATAATCTTTCCTCATTTTGGTAGTATCTGTTGTGATTTCACTTTTTTCATTTCTTATTGTATTGGTTTGGGTCTTTTGTTGTTAGATTGGCTACGGTTTGTCTGTTTTTATTCTTTTAAAGAACCATATTTGATTGATTCTTTGTATTTTTAAAAAATCTCAATTTCATTAATTTCTGCTCTGATCTTTTTAATTTCCTTCCTATACTAGCTTTGGATTTGGATTGTTCTTGTTTTTCTAGGGCCTTGGGGTGCATCATTAATTATTAGGCCTTGCCCTTTTATTGTATGTGATGTAGACACTGCTTTCATTGTGTCTCATAAGTTGTGGTACGTTGTACTGCATTATGGTT
>PVJO010024781.1:0-23778 GCA_004026905.1 Hystrix cristata
AGAGAGAGAGAGAGAGAGAGAGAGAGAGGAGAGAGACAAGAGACAGAGACTACAGATAAAGAAATAAAAGATTTACCAGACTTCTGATCCAAAACCATGTGATGCATCCAAAGAAGTGGCATATTTAATATATTTTATTTTTAGCACACTTTTGTGTTCATATAACTGACAGCACATAGAATTCTACACACCTGAGCAGTCCCCCCAAGTCTCCCCCAGTTCTATTATTAATAGTCTACATCAGTGTGATGCCTTTTACAATTTCTTACTGTAATATAATTATGGTAAGTAATTAATGAAGTTATTATCACATTATTGGTAACTACTGTCCACAGTGTAAATTAACAAAGCTTTATTCTTTGTAATATATCATTCTATGAGTTTTGACATTACACCTAATGGCATTACAGTTTCATACAGAACATTTTACACACCCCCAAAATTCCTGTGTTTCATCTATTCATCCCTCCTTTCCTGCTTCCCAAATCCATGGTAGCTACTAATTTTTTATGGATATGGAGTGGCATATTTCAAGTACTGGGGGGAAAAGTACAGTCCGTGCACAATTCCATGCACAGTGAAAATATTCCTCAAATATGAAGGTGAAAAGAAAACTTGTATAGACAACAAAAACTGACAGAACCTCATGGCAGCAGACTTAGCACAAGGAATGTTAAAAGTTCTTCTGGCAAGAGTGTATCACCAGACAGAAACTTGGATCTGCATAAAGAACTAAAAAATACTGAAATGGCAAAGATGAATGTAAAGATATTTTTCTTGTTTGCAATCACGGTAAGAGATCTAACAGAATAGGAAACAGCTTACTGTAGGGCTTTTAAACTTCAGAGGCACCACCAATTGTTTTTTGGTTTTGTTCTGCATGTGTGTGGTGTCAGAGACCAAACGCAGAGCCCAGAGTGGAGTAGGTGAATCTACGGCAGGCAGGCGTGCCGCAGCAGGCACTCAGGGCCCTCTCTGTCGGCATGACAGCCAAGTGTGTATCTTTCCTAAACTAAAACCTCAGGATTCAGGTTTAACTGCAGTCTTAGCACTTTGTGATAAATAAATAAGTGGGTTTGGGGCTGCAGTTGGTCTCTAAAAGGTTCACCATCACCTAGCCTAGAGCCTACTAGGAAGGTGCTCTACCATTGAGCTACACCCCTAGCCCACCACTAATGGTTTTTTAAAGGAAGAAAAGCTAATAAGTCACTAGAAAAAATAAATTAGAATCATACCAAGTAATCAAAAAGAAGTAAAAAGAACAAGTAGGACAAAGATGGTAAATTTAGATCCAAGCATATCAATAATTAAATACAAATGTTCTAACTACCCTAATCAAAAGGCAGAGATTTTTAAAAAACAACAACAACAAAAACAGCCAACTATATCTTGTCACAAGAAACCTTTTGTTAAAATGATGGTCAACACACTAAACCCATGAACCAAACAGCCTGCAGCATGGTTTTTTTTAAGGCTGGGGAGCAAAGAACCATTTTATCATTTTAAAGTGGTGCTACTATGGGGAAAAAAAGAATATGTAATAGAAACCGTATGTTTCCCGTAAAACCAACAATATTAGCTTTCCAGTCATTTGTGAAAAGTTTGTCAACTCATTTCCTACAATAGAAAGACACAGGTTAAGAGAACAAAAACAATATACAATTCAAACACTAATCAAAAGAAAGCTGGACTTCATTTATTAACATCAGGCAAAATAGACTTCAGAACAAAGAATACTACTTGGAATAAGAAGAACAACAGACAATGATAAACAAGTCATTTCATCAAAGAGACACAAATCTTAAATATGTATGCATCAAAGAAAAAAAGCTTCAAAAACACAATGCAGAAAACCCAATAAAACTATACGGAAAGCAAATGACAATTACAGCGGTAGACTTCAAACACTCCTTTCTCAGGAACTAAAGAGCCAAATGCTAGTAAGCATGCAGAGCAACTGAAACTCCTAAATTGCTGGTGGGAATATAAACTGCTACAACTACTTTGGAAAATAATTTGGTAGCTTCTCATAAAATTAAATATACATATAACTTGCAAACCCCATTCCTACTATTATAGATAGCTACATTAGATAGAAAGTAACATGCAGTCAGAAAGGGATTAGGCCCTTAAGGAAGTCAGCACACATACACACACACAAAAGACATCAGAACTGAGGTAAATCTGAAGAGCCAGGCCTCAGGAAGAAGATGCAACAGCCAAGCCTACAAGACAAACAACCTGAGATTATACCCTAATTGCACCACCTGGTCGAGCAGGTCCAGCTAGACATCAGACACATAGTTGGGTCTGGACCCATATCCTCCACTCCCCAAAATGCCTTTGTTGCTCCCATATAACCTTGCCGCATGATTCATTGCCACAATGGATCAATATTAGCTAAGCAGTTATACTTGTAATCCTATAGGATGACTGTAATTTGACCCACATTTTACCCACACTGTGATTTTGCTGTATATATTACCCCTGACAAAAAGCCTTGGTCGCCACCCACTCGGGACCCCTTCTGGAAATCCAGGAGCTATTCTTCTCCTCATTTCCAATAAAACTCCCCTAACTTCCTCCTTTGGCTTGTGACTTCATTCCTCAACGTTCTGAGACCATGAACTCGGTACATCTGACATCTAACAGGCTGGCAGTTGTATTTTTTCAGATTACTAGGAATTTGTCCAAGAGAATTAAAACATAAGAAGTGTACGTGAATGTTTTTTCAGGGTTGGGGATTTAGCTTAGTGGTAGAGCACGAGGCCCTGAGTTCAATCCCCAGCAAGCCCCACCAAAAAAGAATGTTTTTTTCTGTTACCAACAGGTATACCCTTAATACCATTCTGATCCTAACCACCACAAATTAGCATCACACTCTACAGCTTTAAAAACACAGTCTCCAACAAGAACTTCTGATGCCAACTGCAATTTTGATGAACTGGCTACAAATCCAGGGTTGCCTACGACTTTCTCAGGGGTTGATAACTCCACAGAGCAGTTACAGAACTCGGGAAAGACTATAAGACGATTGTAGACTATTACGAGGGATAAAACTAGGACCAGCCAAACAAAGAGGCGGAATTTGAGAGATTAAGTTACACAGACCTTCGGTGTGCTCCTCCAGTGGAATGAGGGTGGCAACTAATCCCTGTAAATCAAAGTTAGCAAGCTCTAAACTCATGCTAGGATTCCACGTTGCCAAACAGAAACCTAAGTTGTCCATGTGTGAGATCTGACTTTCTAGGCAAGCACTCTAACCACTGAGCTAAATCTCCAGGCCCAGACTTTCTGAGAAATCAGGAGACAGATGAAACCAACCCCCATTAAGTCAACAAGATTCTGTTTACATCCCAAAAAGAAAGTAATCTTAAAATGACCAATCCATTATTTCTTAATTGTTCTTTCTTCCTTCTGCTTTTTCCTGCCAGCAAAACTTACCCACTTTGTCCAACTCATTGGGCTTCCTTTGTGTTTTGTGGTATGTGTGCTGCTTGGTTCATGAATCCCTATAAGAGCCAATTAGATCTTTAAAACTGAATTTACTGAAATTTTTTTCTTGAACAGCCTTTTGGCACATCGATGCATTGCTCTCCAACTAAAAACCATTGAGTTTGGCTGCCCATGCTTGTCATTTAGGTTTCATTATGTAGACCCAATTGATAAGCCATGCGATTGACCTCAATCTCTACCCTCCTTCCTTCCCTAGAGATCAGGCGGCTCCAAGCCCCAACTCTAATCACAGGGTAGATCTTTCTGGGGACCAGCCCCATCCCAATTCATCTTGTTTTTTTTGTATAAACTCAGGTGACCCAAGGGGCTCACAAATAACAAAGACCCTCTTATTATGCAAGAAGTTCCAGGGATTTAGAACCTATGGCCTAGGAACCAGGGACAAAGGTAAAATTATTTATTATATAATTGTATATGGAATAATGTATAATGCATATGTACTAATCACTCAAAACTTCAAATAACCCAAATGTCCTCCAACTCGTGAATAACAAATTGTGATATATCCATACAATGGAATTTTATTAATAAAAAGGATGCAACAACATAGATGAATTTCAAAGTAACATGAGAATGTCCTTACATGGGCATTGTAAATGGAACAGCTATGATCTGTAGCATCAGAGGAGTAAATCTTTTTACAAAGCCCTAACTTGATTCAGTTCAGGGTTTCACCACCTCAGTGCAATTACAAATTGGACAAGCTAGGTCTTTACTGTGGGATGCTACAGGATGCTAGCATCAACCCTGCCCTCTACTCCTTAAAATTCCAGCAGCACTTTCCCCAGTTATGACCACCAGAAATGTCTCCAGACAGTCCCAAATGTTCCATGAAGACCAAAATAACTCCAAGTCTACTAATTTAGTTGACCATATATACTTCACATTTTCATCATTTTAAATATTTTGTGGAAACAAAAACTACTTACTGGATTGCTTCAACCAATGTAGGAAATTTATGGTGTTCATTAAGGCTTTTCATAAGAAATAGCCAAGTTTTAGAAACTAAAAATAATACTGCTTTTCATATTAGGGCAAAGATATGGGGGTTTTTTTCCTTAAAAACCATCAAGCTGAGCGTGGTGGCACATGCCAGCAATCACAGCACCTGGGAAGGTGAGGCAGCAAGGTGGCCGTGAATCCAAGCCAAGCTGGGTTGGATTCAGTGCTCAAGAGCAGTCTGGGATACACAGCGAGACACTGTCTTAATCAATCAGTCAGTCAATATTACCAAATTATCTAATTTATTCAAGTGCTTACTTTGTTTAGTAACAGTACATAAACTTTACCTAAATTGAACCTTTCTACATTTACACATCAAATTATAAAAACCATATTTTATTTTAAAATACTGGTATTAGCATTCTTCATAACATACATTTATTTTTGTTTCTTCCACCTGCAATCAAATCAAGGCCATCATTCGAAATCGCTGCTAACTTTTTCTACCTGCCTTCTTTGCCAGGTGTTTCAGTTTCCTCAGATACTTGGACCAGCAAACCTACCCTCTGTTTTTATTTTTTAATTTCCTCTCTGAAAATTATTTGGTTCTGTTAATTACCTAAATCCTAGTCCAAGTCTGTCAAAATAGGAGTTCCATTAAATTTAAGAGACTCAGAATCTATTATTTATCTCAGAGGATAAGAAGAAGCATGCAAGTCTATCAATAAAGCCATTTAGAAAATATTTCATACTCAGACAACAAAAGAATTTTACCCAACTCTTGGATCACTTAGGGAATGCTAGAGTAATTGTGATGAATTTCTTCTCTCAGTATACACATATGTTTTGTTTTTAACACTAAACTGTTTTTCACACTTTTCATCCGGTTTATTTTTTAAAAAAATAAGACATTTCTTTCTTTAAAAAAAAAAAAAAAGAGAAAGAAAAATCAGGCTCTTCAATATGGTTCAGGTTGCTTATGCAGTCACAAAGCTCCAGACAAGCCCAAAGCAACCCAACTGTTCACATCAACCTGAAGTCTCCCTTTCATCACACTAATCAAAAAAGTATGGTGAATGTTCAAATTTTTAAAAATTTATTACAGTAAAAAACACATTGCCGTGAATCCCCCTCAAAATACTCCCTCCCACTTCGCTCACAATTATTCCCTCATTCCCACCACTTTCTTAAACCTCTCCCCAGTCCTCTTTCATGAGTGTCTCCAGCTGTGCTGTTCTGGCCGCCTCAATGTACTGGATCAATTCAAAACATTTAGCTTTCATGGTCATTTTCACTTTGGGGAAGAGCCAGAACTCACAGGATGCCAGATCCTGTGAATGAGGTGGGTGAGGACACACTGCAGTGTTCTTATGTGGCTGCTTTTCTGTTGGCTGGCACTCAGAAGCAGCATTCACTGTATTTTCAATCACAGCTAAAGACCTGAAGGAGGACTTCCAGAATTGCTTGTGAAAGTGGCAAGAAAATGGGGTAAGTATTTGAAGTAAGGCAGAATATTCAATGTGTCTTTTACTCTAATAAATTTTTAAAATTTAAATATTCACCCTGTATTTCAATCACCTCTTGTACATTCTCACTCATGAAACTGTTCTACAAACCAAGAAAAATTCTTAAATCTGACTTTTTAAAGCCACGTGAAACTAATTTTAATTTTTTCCTAAGTCTCTGCATGCATCTTCTATTTGATAGTTAACTTGTGTCTGAATTATCTCCAGTAGTGCACATAAATTCCAATTTTTAATGCCTAATTAATTTCCCACAGTTCAGAGACAGTAAAGTGAATGAATGCTAGCTGCAAATACAAGGATTACAAACATTTGTAAAAGGCTAATTACTTTTCTAAAGAGAGAAAAGGCTTTTTTCCGTTACACATAGGTGTGCACACAAAAAGAATCAACAGCCTTGCTTTTGCAACCTAATCCATGAATCAAAAAATAAAGGACAGAACTTACCGATTTGTTGGAGGAGACAAAAAATCATAGGGAGCTGCTTTCTTTCCAGCAAGCACAAAAGCTCCTTTTCTTGACCGATTTTTTTAAGTTCATTGTACTGTATAAACAAAACAAACATGGAGGCTTCGGGCACTGTCAAAAGAAAATGGTGTAGGCTGCAACACAAAGAACGTCTTAATCTTACAGGTGAGACCAGTTGTTGGCCTCGCTGAAATGCCAGTAGATTTTCAAACTCCGCAAGACAGGCAGACAAACAAGACAGACAAATGGTTGCTTGACAGAGAATCAGATGACAAAAATCAGCTTCCTTCCACCAATCATGAAATAATGCAGCTGTGTACTAATCAAAACCAGAACCGGACTTGGCCAAGACCAAGAGAAAGACCCAAAAGTTAGGGTGTGATGTGTGGTAGCAGTCAGCAGGAGTCCACGTTCTAATTGATGAATGAGGTTCACCTGTGAAGCAAGGCGTTCTTCTGGCAAAGGAGGTGCATTTCCCAGGCAAAGTCA
Source organism: Hystrix cristata (assembly GCA_004026905.1). Classification (NCBI taxonomy): domain Eukaryota; kingdom Metazoa; phylum Chordata; class Mammalia; order Rodentia; family Hystricidae; genus Hystrix; species Hystrix cristata. The sequence goes on from PVJO010024781.1 coordinate 6,939, forward strand.
CCCAGGACCTGGGTCACTCGGGTATCCCAGTGGAACTTCCACTCATCAAAGGAAAACTTGGAGACGAGAGCACTCATTAAGAGAATTTACTCACAATGAAGACTGCAAGGGAATTTTCAGACTTCAGAAGGACTCTCTCATAAAAATACTAAGTTATTTTAAAGGAAAATACAACCATGGATGGTACTGAATTAATACCAGCGGTACTGAGTTAATAATTAACCTCATCAGGGAACTAAATAGCAATTTGCTCATCTAATCGTTCATCTCACATCTTCGATCATCCTGAAAAATTCTACTTTTCTTGTTTGTCTCTGGGGGCAAAGTTCCTCCTCCACACTTCCCCCAGCTATAGAATACAAACTTGGTCAAATGAAAACAAGGCAAAAATTGGTTTTGCTGCCCCCACCTCTATCCTTAAGGCAAGACACAAGTTTGTCGGTGTTTCTTCAGTTATCCAGCACTGAAGTCTTCAGTCTCTATTTTGTTCTTGTGACTGAGAGCTTATGTCAGTGATCCTCCACTGGTGGCAACTTTGCCCCTGACACTTCAGCTGGCTAAGTCTAGAGCCATTTTGGGGTGTCATATGGGCAAAGTGGGGGGTTGGGGGTAGTATGACTGGCAGAGCCCAGGGATGCTACTAGTATCCATGGCCCAAAATGTCAACAGTGCCACTGTTAAGAATCCATGTCAGACTCAAGAGCCAAATCACCAGAGTTCAGTTCAGCTCGAGCACTTAACGCTTCTGGAATTTTGGACAACTGACTCATCACTTTATGTCTTAGTTTTTACATCTGTAAACTGCAGACAATAAAACAGCCCCTACATAAGGCTGTGGCAACTATAAAGTACTACATAACCCTTTACTATGGTAATCTTTATTGGAAAGACACAATCTAGTCCTTCAGTTTCTTGGGTTGCAATATGTAGCCATATCAGTATCACCAACATTTGTTCCTTTTATCTCCACCTAAATTTTCTCTGTCATGTTTCTAGGTGTGGAGGCTTCAACACAACAATCAGTCTTACTGGCCTTTCAAGTGTGACTCTTGATCTCTCCCTATTAGCCATTTCTTTGAATCAAGGTGCACAGTTGTGCACCTGGCTTGACTGCTGTCCTTCTTGAAAGGCAGCTTGCTGATAAGGCTTAAGGTAGCTGAGAACTTAGATTTTAGAAGTTTCCTCCAATTCTTGAAACTGGTAAAAGTAGCTCATTAAGCTTAAACAGTCTACACAAAAGATACAGTTTATGCTGAACACAGGCTTTCCCTCTGAGTCTGGAGTTTTGATAAGTGCCTGGCAGAGGTACCTACACGACCTCCTCCCAAATAAAAGCCACAGACATGAAGTCTTTTCTTAGTAATTCTCACCTCTTAGCACAAATCCTTGCTGGGAGAATTGTGTGTCATGTGACTCCTTTGGGAAAGAACTGCTGAGAGCTTGAGCCCGGTATCTTCCATACTTCTCCCCATGTATTTGTTCCTTTCAGTCTCATTCTGTCTCCTTTTGCTACAATAAACCTCATCTGTGAATATGACCATCCGGGAATCCTGTGAGACCTTCTAATGAATCACCAGTGAGAAGTTTGGGGAAGGACTTTCAGCATGAAGTTGTTTCCTACTTTTTTTTTTTTTTTTAAACACTGGAGTTTGAACCCAGGACCTCATGCCTGCTTGGCACTATCCCACTGAGCTACGCGCCACTGGTTATGTAGCTATACCCCAGTTACACTATCCCACAGAGGTACCCCTCAGCCCATTTTTTTTTTTTTTTAAACTTTGAGACAGGCTGGCCTCTAACTTGCTATCTTCCTGCCTCTGCCTTCAGAGTAGCTGAGATTGTGCTACAATGTCCCACTTTCATTCCACCTTTTCTTCTTTTTGGGTGGCACTGGGGATTGAACCCAGGTTACATCTCCAGTTCCTTTTATTTATTGAGACGGGGTCTTGCTAAGTTGCCCAAGCAGGACTTGAACTTGCCATTCTCTTGCTTCAACATCCCAGAACATTGGGATTAGGTGTGCACCACCATGCCTGGCTCATTCCACACTCATTCCATGGAATGGTCAACACCAACTTAAAATATCGTATCTACTATATTTATCATGCACTGCATTAGTAAACACATGAGGTGATTAAGCATAACATCCATTCTCAGTGACTGTAAGTTTTCCTCAAACATTATGTGCCAATATAGAAATGGATCAGTGTCTGGTACAAAATTTTTATAAGTAACAACTGTATGGATTTCTCCTTTTCCTTGCATTTTCTTATTATGGCACTTTTGATCATATCAGCAAAGTCCTTGCCAAGTATCTTTCCCTCTTCTCATGAGATCCATCTGTGATGGTTGATTGATTGTGTCAACTTGTAAGAGAAGTTTAACTAAATTGGTTTAGCAATTCTACACTCTAGGGTGTAGAAGATTCAACCTAGGGTGGTCCATTCTCTAGATGGTATAAAGGGGAAATGAAGAGGGATCTAGGCTGGCCGGTTTCTTTGCATCGGTTTCGCTTCCTTTGGAGGAGCTCCAGACCTTCACCCGGACCCTTCAGACCTTCGCCTGGATCCTTCAGACCTCCAGACCTTCGCCTGGATCCTTCGGACCTCCAGACCTTCGGCTGGATCCTTCGGACCTCCAGACCTTTGGCTGGGCCCTCCGGATCTCCAGCTTGCAGACGGACCCTCTGCACGATTCCACACCTGACTTGTAAGAAGCCTGAGGAAGCCAAATTGTAAGCTCTCAAATATTCATATATCTACCATTGTATCTGTTTCTCTAGAGAATACTAATACACCATCCTATTCTCCCTCCCTGAGTTCATTATTCTGGTACTCACATCCAAGTACTACTTTGCTACATAATCCATGTTCTTTCAGCTATATAACCCATATTAATTGCTATATCATCTATATTAACTTTCCATAGTCTCCTTTTTCTTCCAAAGAATGAACTTTCGATGGAACAGTTGCTTAGAAAAACTTGTGTCCCAAACCTATTGGTCATCTTACTAAGGGAATATAAACTACATTCCCTGGGGACATTATCCTCAAACTGTTCATGTCAAAAGTTTTCTGTGGTTAACTACATTTGGGAAAGTAGGTGAGTAAAAAGATTCTCGTAGAATTTCTCAGAACTTTTGATTTACTATTTGAAAATAGTTTTCTATTTGCAAACAGATGGGTGTGCACAACTTACAAAACAGTATAAAAGTCTCACCCAGGAATGTCTTAAATGGACTAATACTGTACAGCATCATTCTAAGAAATATTATGCCAGTCCCTGATGAAGTAGTACTTACCACATATAATGTCTGAAAAGTCTGTGTACATGGCTCCAAGAAAGCTACTGATACTATGGCAAGAGGGGCACAGACACATCGTTGAGTACTGAAATCTCCTGCCTTTTAGAAGAGAGTGGGATGAAGATGCAGCTCAGTGGTACAGCAACTGTTCAGTATGTATAAGGCTGTGGGTTCAATCCCCAGTGCTGGGCAAAAAGTGAGAAGAGAGGGGAGGGATAGAAAGTATCTATAACATTAACCAAAATATGAATTTAAGACGATAGGGAAATACAAAATTTCTCAAACATTGTGCTAGCAATTATCTGTCCCGTACCATAAAAGGAAAAATTAAATTCAGTTAGTGTAAGTCATCACTCAAAACCTCATCTATTATCCTAGAATTTGAATTGCTTAATTACTAAAATAAGAAGGAAAAAAACACAAACAAAACTGTTGAGCAAGCATTTTTAAAAAGTTACAAAAATATGTTACTAAATAAACTCAACAAAAGTATTTGTTAATACTTTATTAGTATCCTCTAATGGACAGAACATAACACAAACCAAATAAAAATTTTAATCTTCTTTTTAGTTAATAAAAATAACTGACATTCTGATTGTTTCTTCTTTATTAAAGAAGGAAATATTGGTAGAACAGTTAGGCACACAGTTGACACTTACTGTACAATGATATGCACAAGGTATCTTTTAACAATTTTAATCCTAAAATGTGCTCTTTATATTTTCCCTTATAATACAGGAGCCATACTCCTATAAGCAAAATTTACTACTAATAAAAGAATTTTGTAAGGAGTGACAAAAAGACTTTTAAAACAAGTCCTTAAATAAGAGGATGCAGCAAAAACGGAATGTAAGTTGTTGGGTTAAGAAGACAGTTTAAACTACATCTCAAAACATTAAAAATTCATTTATTTTACAATTATTCAAATACACATGCATTAAATGAAAATATTGCACAAAATTAAAATTTGAGATTGTGAAATTTATATTGTTCTTAATTTTTTTTAAAAAATTGATACACTTTCTGGTAGTACTTAACTGATTTTTTTCCAAACACCAGCAGCAGAAACTTAAAATGAGCAAGCTGAAACAGTCAAGAAAATTCTTAATGGTTTTTTTTTTTTTTAAAAAAAATTAAGGCTAACCAAGTGCATCCATTGGTCAATGGCACAATTGTTTTCAGCAACTATTCGGAACATCCTAATTATAGGAAATGCTCATCTAAGTGCTATATTTAAATCATACAATCAATTTTTTAGGTGAATAAACTATGATGATTTCTAAGTAGTTTACATGTTACCTGAAAAATCAGAAAACTCAAAGAATGATTAATTTTGAAGGTTTTTGCCTAAAGGCACCACTAACTTAAAAACACATTCAAAAATCAAATATCAGAAGACATAAAGCCTCTTCATGTATATATCATATATGCAATAAATGCATTAAATGTAATAATTTTATTAAACATAGTACACTGTACTTGACTTACGGGTTAAATATTTTACACACAGCTTAACCAAGTCATTCAAAAAGTATCTCTAATTTTAGCATGACCACAGCTCTCTCTGATGTAAAACATGGATGTGCATAAAGACACACCATGTTTACACAGACTACCACTTGACATTTCTGCTTTTGAAATATAAATTCTTTTAAACCAAAATTACTTAAAAAACCCATTTACTCAAATAGTGTTTTTTGGTATGATTGCAGTTATCTTGCAGGGCTCTGTTAGAAAAATTTGCAATCTTACATGACCTTTCTATCCCTGGTTGACAGCCAGTATCCCTCACATTATATAGAAATGCTTTTTCACACGTACACGGGTAGGCTCTTACAAGAATTCTTCTGTATATACTTATATTCATTCTTGTCAAAAATATACTTGAAATGGACAGGGGTATATATGAAAGTCATTGCACTTAGGCCATGCTGATGCTTCCTATAGACATGTTTCACATATCTCACTTTTAAAAAGTCTTGGGCTGGGGCAAGGAGAAACACTGAGAAGAAATGGTTCTTCCACCAGAGCTACAAAGGATCTTTTCTCACTTGCCAGTCTGCCATGAAAGAGATTTCATTTATGTAACTCAAGACATGCAACACATGCTGAATGTAAGCATACTACAAGTATGCACAACAGCATTATTAATAAATATTATTATAAAGCTTTAAAGGAAGGCTTTATTCTGTTAATAGGCTTCACTTTGTAAGAAGGGTCTAAGGGAAAACAAGACAATTAAATCTTGTTCCAACCTTAAAGCTCCCAAATAACTGGGATACCTATACTCTGTCCCTTTATCTTAAGCACCCAGACATTCTTTTAATACCAGGATCCTGGCTCAGTGGTCTGATAAGTAGCTTCACTATTTTAAAGTTTTAGTGTTAAATATTTTTAAAACAAAAGAAGCTGATACATCCAAACCCTCAGTCAATGGGAGTATTTAAAATTATGCAGAAATCCTGCATACAAGGGATATGAAGACTTCCAAGATGGACAAAATGGACAGTGAGAAAACTAGGAAATGCAGAAGCTTCAAAACTGGAAAAAGTAGTTTGCTTTGTAGGTACAAAATTATTTTAGGGATTTGAATGTATACAGTGAGGGTTTTGCCTGCTAGCTTTATTTAAAATTTTACATTATGTGAAATATAAATAAAAGCATAGTTTAAAAAATAGTACAGTTCTGTTTTCCTTATTTATTTTCATATATGTACACATTATAATTAGGAACTTGTATGTTTACGTAAGACTAATAAGCTCATTAATCCTCTGATTTGCTATTTTTATAGTTAGCTAAGGCATGTCTAGATCACACAATTTAAAATTATCGTATGGTAACTTTCACTAGAGTACTGTTTTCCTTTAATCTCCATATTTTTAGGAGGACAGAATGTAGTTGGCAGTTCTTCCAACAAATTATTCCCCTTCTGTATAATCAGTAATCTGTTAAAGCTAAAACTAATAATTTTGAAACTTAAATGAGAGCTACCACATGCTTCTTATCTGCACACAGAATGCCAGAAGAAAACTCAGCAAGAGCAAAACAGAGCCCTTAAAGCACATAAGAATCAATCAAGTTCGTTTTATACCAATGAATATTCAATCTAACCAAATTATGTTTTTCGATTTATTTTATGCTCAGATTTTATTTTCTGTCATAAAACTGTAATGCAGGAGTAAATTATTTCATACTTTAAGGGCATTCTGTCACTTTTCCTGGACCTGAAGCACATGTTGCAAAGGTCATTTACCTGGCTAATAATCCACCCTACATCAGACTGCTGACACCAATTTACAAAACCATTATGCACAACAAATTTCTCCACATGAGATAGTGCACAGTCTTCAGCTGTTAAACTAATCAGTGAATTTGTCTGCGAACCATTGTTTTGTGCTTTCCTTAGCTCTCATATACACACTCTGGCACTTTATCACTGCTGGAGAATGCTGATTAGCTTGAAACGGAAGTGACCAACATCGCTCTTGTGTGAGATGGGGGCAGTATCCTCTCAATGTTGCAAGTTATGCACCAAATCATTTAAGACACAGAAATCTCTCTTGGTAGTGGCTGGATTATAGATGAGAATGAGATGAACCAGTCTTATGGATGTATTAATAACCTATTTTGAGACGCTAAAAGACTGGTGCAGACACAACAGTATGTGAGTTACACCCCAGAAGATCTGTCCACACCATCAGTCCTGGACAAAACCAACACCAGCTTCCCAGACTGGAGCGTCACCTTTTCTGTAAAGAAGGTGCTTGCGTAGTCTGAAGTTTCTGTTTATATTTCTGCATCTGCTTTGACCGAGAATGCAGTTTGTTGAAAAGTTCACGGAATTTATACTGTGGAAACAACGTTTCTAAAAAGCCTTCCAAGAAGACGTAAACTATTCTCTTATTTAACTGGTTGTGCTGAAACATTTCAAAAACACGAAGAATACCTTTCCGTGTTGTCTCAGCTCCAATAATGTGCTTCAGCTCATCTGAAAGAGGGGAAACATAACTTATTATTCAAGTAAACACAAACCTTAAACATGATCTTGAATAAAATATATAGGATACGCAGTAATCAATAAATAGTAGGTATTTAATGCATTATATATTACATGAAGGACTTAAATTTATGTATGTGTACATGAAGGACTTAAATTTATGTATGTGCACATGCATGCAGCAACCATACACTTATATAATAGATATTAAGAGACAATATGACACAGAGGAGTTAGGATCTGGACTTACAGTCAAATTCCAGTCACAATCCTTAATATCCATGTGATACCCACTCTGATTTTGTTTCCCCAACTAGTAAACAGAGATTTCTAATAACTAATACCCTTGTAGCTATAAGGTTTTATAAGACTTTAATAAGACAATGTAATATGTGTATAAACTCTGAAACACTATACAAACATTCTTACTATGTTTAATGAATAAGAAATGCTACAAAGAAACAACTAGCCCATGATTTTGAGTAAAAATAGAACATAGCAAAAAGAAAACAAAAAACTGAACCCATGATATCAAAAATCAGTCCCATAAAAATAACTGTAAGTATAAAGATGTTGCTTATAGTTATATGTTTACAGTGAGCTAACAAGGAAACAGTCCTCTCATAGAAAGGACAACTGTAGCAGACTTTGCTACTCGGGCAGGATTTTCAATAAGTAGAAGGAAATGAAGGGTTAGCCTTGGTAGAGAGCATCAACAAACAAATGAGCAGTAAATAAATTAAAAAAAAAAAAAAACCAAGCATGTTCAAAAAATGGGGGTAGAAATTCGGCTAAATTTTAGAAATCCCGTAAGAGAAAGTAGAGAAAAGAATGGAACAGTAAAGATGCTATGAACTTCAGGGCAAGCAAGTTTAGAGTTTACCCACAGACTACATAAAGTTACCAGAGGTATGGGACTGACGTGTAGGACTATTCTGGAATTATTCATAAATAATTATTCATAAATTATTCATAAATAATACCAGCAGCCTAATACTAGTTTTCTCTTTTAGGAAGAAACACACAATTTCTAAAAATTCTGTATCTAACTAGTGCTACAGTAAAATTTAGAGTAAGCTATGAATTTACTAAAAAACAGACAGTCAAGTGAAGGTATCGATCTTCACATCAAAGTCATCTTCTCAGTGATGCCTTCCGTGGCCACTCTATCAAACATTTACCTGACACTGCCTATTATCATTCCCAGCATTATTTTTTTCTTTTGTACTTCCCACATAGCAAGATATGTGCAAAGAACAATGTCTAGCACACAATGCACTTTCAATAAATATTTACTGAACAAGTGAATGAAGAAAGATTCTTTCAGTTACATAATTGTACTATATTCTGGTTTACTATAATGGTATATTAAATAATATCCCAAGTTATTGTTTTTTCTTATTTTTCTAAAATGTTATTTCTTTGCTTTATACCACCAAAAGCAACAGTGTACAGGGGAAAAATTAAGTTGAGTGGCAAATTTCTAATTTAACTGATAGAAGAGAAAACTGATCACTAAAATTTTACAATGAAAATATTTTTACAAGAAAACAATTTTAAGAAGTATTACAGGATATTAAACAGCTTATAAGTATGTCTCATCCATTTTCTACATCTATGATTAAAATAACAGAAAAGACATGTAGGCATTTTAAGACATTCACAAAAAGCGACGAAACCACTCCCCTACCTCCTGACCACTTTCATATTTATGCAGCCTTTCTGACTGAGAGATGATAAAGGAAACAAAGCACATCTAAGTTGGTGAGTCCACTCAAATCTGACCAACAAAATACTCCCAGGTACACTCTCTTTGGGATTTTATGATTTAATAAAGATTTAAAATGGACCAATCAATTGTTTCTATGTAAATGGCCTCTGAGAAACTGTCTGTTTTCCTAAGCAGAACACTCTTCCTGAATAAATCTGCTACTTCATATTCTTTTATTGGCCCATTCATCTGTTATATATTTTCTTTATTTTATATATAAAATATTTATACATCTTATAACTTATCCCAAAAAATGTTTCAAGATAGCAGAGTAAAAGTACAATCTTTCAAGCTGGCACAGCAACACCTACCTCTAGCCCTGGCACTCTGGGAAGCTGGGGCAGGAAGATTACAAGTTTGAGCCCAGCCTGGGCAATTTAGCAAGAAAGTAGGAGAGCAGGTGGAGATATAGTTCAGTGTGAAGGCCCTGGGTTCAACTGTCAATGCTTGGGGGCAGCTGGGAGTGCATAAGCTTTCAAATCACTCAGAGATGAGTCAATCATGTTTTTTACTAGCTATAAATCCTGGGGAGGTTACTTAGCCTCTCTGAGCTTTGGTTTCCTCACATATAAAGCTGTCATGTTAACAATGCCTGGTGGCTTCACAGGACTGTTAGGAAGATTAGTTAAAAGAAATGCCCAGCACAGTGCCTTGTATACAGTAATCCATCAAATGGTAGTTTTTATAATAAAAACCAGGTAAATAGCATGGTCGATATCAAAAATTCAGAACTACATATTAATCCACAGTAAATCAAACATGCACACTTACCTGGCATAATTGCAAATAATTTAGTTTTTCCTGCAATTCTTGTTCTCATTCGTATAGCTTTGTCTCTGCATGGAACAGTCTCTGCTAAAATGCCATTCGGCCAAAATGCATCTCTATTTAAGAAGATTAAATATATTTTGTAAACATTTTCATTTTTTAAAGCTACAAGTTGACGAAATTACTTCAAATTTCTATAGAAAACACGAATGTGAAGAGAAAATGCTTCTAAAATTTTAATGGTATAACAGGCAACAAACATAAATTCAATTCAGGATTCAGCTTCAGGTGTAAAAGGATATGAAGAAAAATAACAAATTCTGCCCTTCAGTAGTTCATAAACCCTAATAAAGACAACAAAATAGAACACACACAAACATATCAGTCATTTAAACTCAAAGGTGAGCCCCTGCTGACTGAACATCCCATTAGAACACAACCCAGGACATCTTACTTTGGATTCCTTAGAGTTCAAAAAGGTACTCTCCTGCCGTTATACCACTGTGCTCCCCTTATAACTAAGCCCAGTTAGCTGAAACTGAGTTCCATGCCCACAACTTACACCCGGACTGAGCACAGTGGTACAGTACCTTGGTTCACCAACGCTTTTGTCTGTAAACAATTTGGTTCACAAACAGAAGCATTTGGTAAATTTTTTTTTTTTTTTTTTTTTGCCTACAAACTCTGCATCGGGTGAGGACCACAACCACAGCCATCTTTCGCACATGAACACGAACGCGGCCTTCTTTTCCAGAATTGTGGAACAAATTTAGTTTGTGAACCAAGGCATCATTGTGCAATGGTGTATACCATACAACAACCTCTTGACTTCCACAGTGTACTTCCTTTATTGCTATTCTGTAATGTGGGTCCAAGGCAGAAACTGAGCAGTATCTATACATCCACTTGGAAACGGTCTGAGGGAAAACTCCCCAGAACGATTGTTCTTAAGTTTGCATCAGAAACACTGAGGAGGCTTTTAGAAATCTTAATACCCAGGCCTTCCATCCAGTTAATTGAGAGCCACCTCTGGGGATGGGACCCTAGGGTCAGTACTCAGGTACAGACAAGGCTGGGTCTCACTACTACAGAGGAACTCGTCACCTATCCTGAAAGAAAACAAACATGCTGGGGTAGATAGGTAGTCCAATTCTGGGAAACATGTCATAACGAGAGAAACTGAGCTTCACAGCAGAAAAGTCACATTTCTCACTTTCCATCAAAGGGCCTTTGGACAAACTACTTTTCTTCTCTAATCCTCAATTTCTTCATAACAAAACAGAGACAAAAACATCTACCTTGTAAAATAGGATAAAGTCAAAAACCACACATAAAGTACTGGGCACAGTACCGAGCACACAGTTAGTATCAATAGTGACAATTCCCTTCTTGCTCCCTTTCCTTACTTCCAAAGGATACCATCAGTTTTTACGCAGTGCTTACCTTCACTTTTAGAAAAGAGGTTTATTTCCCTACTATCTGTGCTTTCTTCAAGAGACTGCATCTATCTCCTGCTCCTTAGTAATTAGCAAAGTATTAGGCAGAGTAAGGGCTCAATACATATTTGTGCTGTGCAGGCATGAATTAGTATATTGGTGCTGCTTAATTTGTATTATCTTCAAAGGATCAAATACTTAATTAAAAATTTAGACAATGAGCCAGGCATGATATCTCATGCCTATAATCCCAGTTACTTGGGAGGCTAAGGCAGGAAGATCATAAGTTCAAGACCCACCTGGAAAATTAAATGAGGGGAAGGAGGAGCTGGGAGAAAAGAAATGGAAAAAAAAGAAAAGGGCCAAAGATGTAGCTCAGTGTTAGTTTGCCCAGTATGTATAAGGTCCTGGGTTCAAGCTTCAGTATAACCCCCCACCTCCATGTCAAAAAAGGAAAATAAAGAAAAAATTAGACCACGGACAAAGAGATATATGTTTTCCTAAAGCCTTTCACTTAAAATCAAGATCAGTAAATATAATTGTAAAACACAAATCCCCCAAACTAGGTATTTGATTATATGACCATGCTATCTCTCTTCTAATATGCTGATTATTTTAAAGCCATAATACTGTGATAAAAGGTAGCATATTATATTAAGTATTTTTCTTTTATGTACTTATTATTCTGTTTAAAAAAAAACAAATATCAATAGGTAAGTATGATTAAGTGTTTACTATAATTCTTACAAGAGTTTGTGTTCACCAGTGATGACAACTTTACAACCGGGAAAAAAACAAAAGCAGTGGAAGTCAGTAAGAGATAACAATGCTGAACTCTGTACTAGCTGAAAGAAGCAACTGTGTCTTAAAACATACCTGAAACGCTTCACTGAGTCAGCTACTTGCTCAGGTGAGGTCATCCAATCAACATGGTCAACTATTTTTCTGGAAGTAAAGAAATTTAGACAAGTAAGCTTAAAATTTTAGAGGATAAATAAAATAAAACATGACTTTCATGGAGCAAATAGCATAAAATTTGGGAATAGGTTATCTCTCAGAGTAACAGCCTGCTTCAACGATCTTAAAAGACTCAGGGAAGAAATTTTCCTGTGAAAGCTAAGCAATCTACTTCCACAAGCAAGTTTAAAAGTTAAGGTCAGAATCTAAGCAGGGAAGAAAAAGAGTGGTACCTATTAATAGTATCACCATATGTAGCTCTAATAAGCTGCTGAAGTAGGTTTTTTATATTCCTTCGCAACCACTGATTTCTCTCTTTCAAGTCAAATACTTCATCCATAAGAAGCAGCATTACCCTAAGTGGAATATTGTCATCCACCTGAAAAATATGGGAAGAAGTAAATGTATTGGAGTTAGCTACCTAGCATGAATGGCTATTTTTTTCTGCTTTAACAAAATGGTACTATTTCAACAAGTTAAAACTTGACATTTCATTCTAGTTTAGAAAAAAAATTTTAAGAGTCATTTTGACAGAATACAGAATTTTACAAAATCCTACAATGATGAGTAAATTCCAAAGCTAGTGGTTTTTCAAATAAACTATTTCTTAAAGTGGATTTTACCACTCCTAACGGAGATGAAACCTTGTTAAGCCCTTTACTTATTTTCTGAGGCCTTTTTTCGTAAGAATGAAATATTCTCAGTATCTCTGTATTTAACTGAACAAAACAATACAGAATAATGTATTTTGCATGGTCAATAAGCTGTATATATTTCAGTATTTTTAGAGAAAAAGAAGCTGGTATTCAATCCAACACACAACTAAATCAACATTACATAAGGCATATTTCACTAGATCACCAGAATTTTCTTTTAGCTTTTAATAACTAAAATTTAGTATACTTTTATTATGGGACTATTCAATCAATTAGGTAAAAAGTAATGAAGATATCTGGAATGCCCTGATGTAAAAAATTACGTATAAAGTGAAAAGCTGGTACAGATTCTGGACTAAATTTTTTTTTTTTTTGAGACAGGGTCTCACTATGTAGTTCAGGCTGGCCTTGAACTCACTACATAGCCCAGGTTGGCCTTGAACGTGGAGCGACCTTCCTGCCTCAGTCTCCTGAGTACTGGAATTACAGGCACGTGCCATCACGCCTGGCGTGGACTAAATATAATTGTAAGTAAGTTTACAATTTTTTCACCATGAAGATAATCTTTCCAATTATTTCATTTTCAATGTTATAATTCAAATATTGAGGAAAAAGCGTGAATTGTACATTTTTCAGTACCATGCTATATACTTAGTGCACTTTCCTTTTATTCCACAAATTGAGAGCTTGTAACAGTGGTGGCAAACCTATGGCAAGGGTGCCCAGCCAGTTGTTCATTATCGAAAGCTCCAAAAAGCTCGCCATCACTGGCTCTTAGCTTCCAACCTTTAGTCTTGCCTGGGCCACACTGAGTAAAGGGGAAAACTCTTGGGTGGCAAATAAAACACATAGTTAATGTTATAAGTAACAAATTTTGTTTTTATATTTGTTATTATAACATTAAAAAATAACAAAAAGAGGACAAGGTGCCTGCAGGCTGCAAGTCAGACACACCCAAAGGAGACAGGGGCACTTAATTCATTACAGAGGCAAAATAAATATTGCCCAGCTCTCTGATAAAGCATAATTCCACAAGTTTGGTGTCACAGGACAATTCTAGTAGACTGTAGAAACCACATACCAAGAGATTGATGTTATGCACAGTACACAAGAGAAATTCAAAACATTCTAAAAAAGTTCTTGAAAAAGCAAATAAAAATTTTAAGTTTGTTATAAATAAATTCAACCAGAAAGTGAAAGGAGAGAATTATAACTTTAAAATAAATCTTCCCAAGAAAAAAGAATATGGAGCACAGAAACAGATTCAAAGATATATGATCACCTGATTATTGTGATAAGAAAGAAAACAGTACAATGGGGAAAAGGTGGACTTTTCAGATAGTACTTAGATCCACGGAACCCTACCTCATCCCATATACAAATATCAACAGCAAGTGAACAGCAAATCTAAATGCTGGCATGGTAAAATGAAAGATTTTAAAGAAAATTGCGGGACAACATTTTGTGACTTTGCAATAGGCATAAATTACACAGAGAGAATATAACAGCAATATAGAGTAGAAGATAATCCATATATATATATATATATATATGACAAAGAACTCATTCACATTATATGAAGTGCTCCTATTAATTAAAAAGGCAAGCTGAGTCAATAAAAGTGGGCAACAGACCTAGGGAAACACACAAGATAGGATCCTAAGTAGCCCATAAACATAAAAAGGCCTAACATTTCAATAGATTCCAGTAGTCATAAGAGAAATGTGAATCCACATGGAATACAACAACCAGAATACCTAAAATGAAAAAGACACAAAATAACGAGTATAGGGGAATGTGGAGCCTCTCACGTACTGCTGGCAGCAGTGTAAGTGATATACATAGTTTGGAAAACTATTTGGCAGTATCTACTACAGCTGAATTTGTATATTTGCTTCGACCCAGCAATTTCATTCCAGGTACAGACCCAACAGAAATGAGTACTTATTTTTTTAATCCTAACACATGGACTAGAATGTTCACAAATTCTGTACATAATACAATGAATAACGGTGCCAAACTTATAAAGTTAATACTACAAAGTTCAAGAAAGAAGAACCACAATCACATAAAAGAACATGGAAGAAAGAACATCACAATGTCGAGCCAAGAAAGCCAGTTTAATTAAAAGAATACATAGTCAAAGTTAGGCCAGTTACTCGGCTGGCAAGGGACAGTCCTGACAGGACTGCAGCATAACACTCTAGCAAGCATGGTGAGTCTTCTGGCTGTTGATTAGAGTGTAGATTACATGGACATATTCAGTTTTTGAGAACTTATCAAACTTAATACAATATGTATGCATCATACATATATATATTTATTAAACAGTTTAAAAGACCTGAAACCATGATTTGAATTACAACTACTAAATTTATTATCAAGAATAAAATTAACTCACATTATCATCAAGTTGAGCTGAGACTCGACAATGTTCAGGATCTGAATCGGTCTTTGTAATTAGAGGCACCTAATGGGAAAAAAAAGTAAACACACTGAAGCAGACAGGGAAAGAACACAATATATATTAATAAATCAAGTATTGGCATTTAATTTATGGTGCAATATATATGCAAAGTTTAACAATCTACAACTTAAAGCCAAATATCAAAGGGTATTTATTTTACTGCCCAATGGTCTGAAATACTTTTCAGTAGAGAGATTATTTACTCAAACTCCTACATTTTGTAGCTTAATTTAAAACTAAGAAAGGTGAAGCAACCTGAAGATCAAACAGCAGCCTACCCAAGAAACAGAACAATATTCTTTTACCATAAAGAGATCCTGATAGTTGGTGTTAACAGGTTTAAAGAATTAACCAAGTATAAGTTCAGAGGAAAGAAGGACAGAAAGACCAATATTGGCTAAAATTCCTATGTCAACATACGAGGAACTACCAAGTCACCTATTTCAGTCCTCTGAAAGTTACTGCTCAGGATAACAAAGCTTGGAAAAATTCAATGACTTTTACACAAAGTTGTATGAATTCCCGGCTGCAGAAGGGGTACTACCATTCAATCCAATTATTAGTGTATTTTCTCACAGTAAGAGATAAAGATGAAGCATCAGAGAAAGACTAGAACAGAAAAGTATGATTTACCCACACTATTTTAAAAATTTTCTTTTAGATTAAGGAAAATCTATGTTAATATACATTTGCCCTTCATTCAAATGTGACCTAACAAAAAATTTTAATAGCTTTACGGAGTTTTAAAAATAGCTTTGAATACAAACGTTAAAAATCACATCAAAATTATAAAAATATTAAAATTGGGAATCCAACAAAGTACTTGGTCCAGTACCTTTATCTGCTGCTATTGTAAGGAAAAAGCATTCTGGGAAGGGCTTCTAGTCACTGAGAGGTGCAAAGGCGATAATGTATAAAGACTGAGCGAGTAAACGAATTTTTTTTCCCTTTGATCTTCAGGTATCGCCATCATATGAATCACAGAAAAAAATCAGACTTTATGTTTCCTGAGTGAATGCTAGTATAAGATATTTACAAATAACATTTACTTATTTGCTAAATAATTTAGAGTATTTTACCATAAGACATTTTGTTAACAGTACAAAATTACTCATTTTAATATTTCTTTTAAATAGATCTTTCAACTCTATCATAGCAGAGACTGACAAGTGACTGAATTTTTTAGATACATTTTTGTGATAAGGATTTATTCTCTTTAATTTTTCATTCCTTATGAGCCTAAGTGTCCACAGGACTTTGGAAAGAAAATACGGTAAACCTTGGCAGGTGCTCAATGCACCTTAGTTCACTTAAAAAACAGTTTACTTGGGAGGGGAGGTGCTTGGTAACCGCCGGACTTTCCAGCCAGCCAGCCAGGTGAGAGGCCCCGGCAGCCAGCGGGACAAAGCCTGCAAAGCGATCCCGCCCTGCGACATCCGTTGCCAGGCGACAGAGATTTCCCCCTCCCGCCCTGGACACACGAA
>PVJO010024782.1:0-23811 GCA_004026905.1 Hystrix cristata
TACTAGAAGGAAAGAAGGGGAAAAGCAGAAAGGCAACAGGGGAGAGAGGGGAATGGGAAAATATGGAAAATGATGAATGAACCTGCTGTAAATAGGGAGGGAGGGTGCAGAGGGGAGGGGGGAAGAGGGGGGAGAACCAAAATACATCATGTATAGGTACAGAATTAATGTAATGAATGTGACCATTGTATGAAGAATGTACCAATACATGTTCTTGGTTTAAAATAAAAAAAAAAATAGGGTTTTTTGGGAAAAGGAAAATAGCTTAAGATTTTGCCTTTAGAATCATTGAGCTGCTTCACAAAAATTAAAATGTTAATTTAGCCACCTTAAATGTCACTATTGTTTTCAAGGAATGCATAAATGTTATGATATTTATTTTCAAGAGCCTCCTAGCCTTTCACCTTCCCTTGATATTTCTTATAAAATATATTTTTGAAGAAAAAAAATGTACTGGCCTACAACACAATTCTTACAGCCTTCTGAATATTTGAAATATTTGGAATAAATGTATACAGCTACAGCTGTATGGATTTTCTACACACACATTTAACTGAGAGGAAGAAAAGTAACTGAACTTTATGATCTGAGGATTTAATTTTGTCACTTAATTTATCTTTATTATTGCATTGCTTTTTAGAGTAATAAATATCTCAGTAAAATCAAAAACATTCTTGAGACTTTGCCCTCTGTAGTTTTAAGAACTCTTCTACAGTTGATGTTTTATTATACTTTACCTTATTGCTATATTGGAAAGGACCCTGATGACCCTAGATATAAGTTTAACTTGCATCACACGCAAGTTACTTGATTTCTTAGAATTTTATTTCTAAAAACTAATGTCAACATTATCAGCTAGGCCCATCTCATAGGGTTGTTGTAAGGACTAGCACTATGTGATGTATGCAAAATTACTTCGTAACATGTAGGATGACAATTAATGAAAAGCCTTTATTTCTTTAAGTAAGCTCTTTAAAAAGCAAGGAAGAAAAATGTCCAAGCTAATTTATGTTCTGATATTACTTCAGATGTCTTAGAAATGTCCATGTGGCATAATTTAAACTTTCTCTCTAACAGAACCAGAATCTTGTACGCCTGTGAAAATTCCAACCCAGTCACTGCTGCAAGATGTTGCAGGACAAGCAAGGAAAGAAAAAGTGAGGTTACCTCATTATTTGCAGGGCTCCAAGCCAAAGTCTCAACCACTTGCAAAGGTAAAACAGACACAGAAACAAATTTTGCAGAGCCAATTAGCATTTCCTGTAATCCTTTTGCATGGAAGTTGCTAGTGTCAGCTACTGTGTACTGTTCTTCGTTGACTCTACCGTCTCAGACGAGACCTGCAGTCACAGAAACTGCAGAGGTGCTTTGCTGCAGTCGGCTCACACAGACTCTGGCGATGAAGGTTATGAGCTAGTTGTTAAACAATTGATAGCTGAAATCAGCTGTGCCTGGAGTACTGTCTTTTGGGACAGTTTATCAGCTCACTACTGGATCACCAGCCACCCTTTTGATGATCCTAAAATTGAATTCATGTGACTTAGTCCTGTACAGGACCTGGCCCCCCTTGTTCCTTCACCCTAGCTGTGCCTCAGACTCACTTTCCTTCAGCCATTGTAGGTTCTCTTCTTTTCCTTCCCCTAAAAACCTCTAAGATCAAGTCTCCACCACCTAACTCCAACAGGAAAGCTTCCTTAGGCTCACTAGTAAAGTTTTTGATAGTCCTCGTCTCTTTATTTTCATGGCACAGATTAATCACCAACATCACAAAAGTCATTGCCGTGTACATAAGTGATATGTGATAGGAGTGCTTCTTGAACTTCATTGCGCACGTGAACTACCCAGGGCTTTGTTAAAGCCACAGAGCTTGACTCATGGGGTCTTATGTGGGGCTGGAGATTCTCTAGTTCTGGCAGACTCCCAGCCCACATCAGTGCTGCTGATTGTAGACTGACAAGGGCACGACACAGTGGATCTCTGTGATTACCTGGCCAGCAGCGTCAGCAACACCTGAAAATTTCTATAAACGCAAACTCTTGTCCCTGCCCCAGATGCAGAGAAGAAGAAACTCTGGGAGTCGGGTCAGCGGTTTGTTTTAAGGAGTCCTCCTGGAGATTTTGAGGGGAGCTGACTTTGATAGTCACGGGCACAAAGGAAAGAGCACAGACTTCAGTCTGAAGCAAACCTGTGTTTGAAGCTTTGTCACTTACATTTGAGCAAAGTATCTTTCCGTTCTCTGAGTTTGAGCTTCTTCTCCTTTCAAAGCCTAAAATACCTCTTACAAGGACATCATAAGGATTACATGAAACTGTAAATCTTCATTTCCTCCATCAGTCTTGCAGTTATTTTCCTCTTGTGACAAGGGACTTTTTCTTGTCTTGGGAACCCCAAGGAGAATCATTTTATTTTATTAATTTTTTTTTCTGACTTTACAGTTGCAAGATCCTGCTGCAGGAAAAGTGAACACATCTTCTGTTGCATCTGCTGCCATTAATAATGCAATGTCAGCCCCTTTTGGGTTCCACCTTCTCCCACCAGTTGTGAAATTTGGAGTGCTTAAAGAAGGACACACCTACGCAACCACCGTAAAGCTCAAGAATGTTGGCGTGGACTTCAGCAGGTGAGGCCAAGCACCACATGCCCGTCAGGCTCCCATTCCTTCGTTGCAGCCCACGTCGGCCGGTGTTTACTGAACCATGACTGTGCGCTGAATCTTCACATCATTCATTCAGCAATTTGACTCACTTTACTCACTCGTTCATTCATCCTTGCCTATCATAGCACCCCCAACAGTGAAGAAGAAGCTATACAGATGTTTCAGCAATACACAAAACATGAAACTACTTCTTAAATTAATCATCAATTATAATACCAGTTGGCATTTTGTTTGCACTTTGTATGAAAACTGCTTTTTGTAAAAAAAAAAAAAAAAAAAGTATGGGGGCCAGGGATTTAGCTCAGTGGTTAAGAGTGCTTATCTTGCAAGCGCAAGGCCCTGAGTTTGATCCCCAGCACAAAAAAAAAAAAAAAAAGAAGAAGAAGAAAAAAAAAAGTATGTATATTTAAGAACTATAACATAGTTGTCTTGGTTACTTTTCCTCATTGCTGGGACAAGATTACCAACACCCAAAGTTAAAGGAGGGAAGGGTTATTTGGCTTACAGTTCCTAGAAGTTTCAGTTCGCAATTGGCTGGATCCAAAGCAGAGTGGCCTGGCAGACAGGCAAAAGGCAGCAAGGTAAGAGAGAGGGTAAGCAAGGGAAGCAAACAGGGCCTAGACAAGCCTCTTTCTGCCCCTTATATCTCATCCAGGCTAACTGCCTTTAGGGTGGGTAGCACTCCCACCCTTAATCCCAGTATCACATCCTTGATCCCAGCAGAATTATGCCAAACCAATCAGTGGACTAATTTAGTAATCACACACTCTAGATCCAGCCACCTCTGAAAACACCCCACCTATGACCACATGAGACTTTGGGGAGACATCTAGACACAAACTATAACAATTGTTATGGGATACAGGTAGTAAAATGGTCGCTAGAGTAAAGCAAATTAACATATGCATTATCTTAGTTACCACACCCCTTTTTGACTTTTGTGGCAAGAGAAGCTAAAATCTACTTATTTAGTATGAATCCTATATACAGTGTAATTTTAGTGCCTGTAATTCTCATGTTATACTTTAGGTATCTTGATTTGTTTATCCCACATAATGACCATTTTGTATTCTTTGACCTGCATCTTTCTATTTTCCTGAATCCAGCTGTTGACAGTTTATTCTCTATCTTTGTATATTGAAATATTTCTTTTAACTTCTACACAGAGGTGAGATTATGTATTTTTTTCCTGTCTCTGTCTCAAAAGAAAAGTATGTATATAGACTGAATAAAATCCATATATATCACAATTATATATAATATATAAATCTTATAATACATAAAACTCATAAACATAAGAAAAAGCCCCACACATTGACCTTAGCAATTATTTTTTTTAATAACACACTAAAACCTCAAGCTACAAAATCAAAAATAAATATATGGGGCAAAAAAATAAATAAATAAAAATAAATAAATAAATAAAACAAAAATATATATGGGGCAAATCAAAATAAAGAGGTTCTGCACAGCAAATGAAATTATTACCAGAATGAAATGGTGTTGGAAATAGATTCCAAAAGACTGGGAAAAATATATGCAAACTATACATATGATAGGTGATTGTTATCTAAAATTTATAAAAAACTCATCCAACTCAAAGGTGGAAAAATTAAGAACCTGATTTTAAAATGGGCAAAAGATTTTAGTAGACTCCAGAGAAGATATAAAAATGATGAGCAGGTATATGAAAAGGTGCTCAATATCATTAACTATTAAGAAAATGTAAATCCAAACCACCACAAACTATCCCTTCATACCTGTTGAGAAAACTATTATTAAAAAGTCAAAAGATAAATACATATCTACGTAATATATAATATACTCTGTTATAACTATATATGATGGAATATATATTTCACAAATAAATTTTATATTTTTGTCTTTGTCCATTTATCTGTTTGGACATTTAGGTTGTTTTGACATCTTGGTTACTGTGAATAATGCTTCAATGGACATGAGAGTCTTTATCTTCATATTCTAAAGTGATGATATCACTGCAGTTGTGTATATGCCCAGGAGAGTGATTACTGGGCCATGCAGTAGTTCTGATTTCGTTAGAGAACCATTGTTTTTCACAATAGTATTCCTAGTAATAGTACAAGATTTCCCTTTCTCTAAATTCCCTTTTGAATTTTTCATTTTGCCTTTTCATTTTGTTGAGCATTTCATTCTCTGTGGGGAAAACTTTTTATTTTGATACAGTCCAATATATTTATTTTCATTTTTTAGCTTGATTTTTTAATGTGAAATGTAAAAAAATAAATTACTCAGGTTAATGTCTGGGGCTTTTCTCATATGTTCTCTTCAGAAGTTTTGTAGTATCAGACCTTGTATTTTAGTGTTTTATACATTCCGAGTTGGGTTTCGTGTGTTGTCAGACAAGGGTCCAGTTTCATTCTTTTGCACATGGAAATGCAGGCTTCCCAGCACAATTTACTGAAGAGACTGTCCTTTCCCCCATTGTGTCTTGTTGGTGCTCTTATTAAAAACCAGTTGATAGTATATATTGGGTTTATTTGGGGGCCTTCTATTCTGTTGTACTGGTCTATGTATGTGGTCTTCATTCCTGATATGTCTGCTTCAATGGATTAAGAAACGCCTAGCAGATTAGTGAAACATGCTCATGGGTGTGTCTAAATGGGTCACAGAACCATGGCCTTGGGTACTGTATATGGACCCTTGCCCATTCTTCCCTGGCACTGTTTCCCTGCATTGTTCCCAGGTGCCATGAACTCGGGAGCTTGCTCTGCAATACCTTTCTGCCAAGATGTTTCTGCCTTGGAGCCAGCTGATCACAGATTGTATCCCCTTAAAATGTGAGCCAAACTAAATCTGCCCTCCTTTAGGTTATGGGGGTTAGATATTGTGTCCCAGCAATATGAAAGCTGGCGCCCAAGAAGAGGGGACTCTGTTGTGACTATACTTGACCATGTAGTTTGGAAATCTTTGGAATTGGTTTGTGAGAGGAGTTTGGAAAGGTTTGTTGGCTAGAGAAGCCCTAGGATGCTGTAAACAGAGTTGGTGGGTAATTCTGATTGGTGCTCAGAAGACCAGAATGCTGTTTAGAATGCAGACAGTAAAGACCAGGCTCAGAAGGTTTCAGTTGGAAACAAGGATTCCATTAGCAGTTGTACTAGAGACTGTGTTTTACACTCTGGCAGAAAATTTGTCTACATTTACCTATGTGCTGAGATTTTCAGGAAACTGAGTTTAAGAGTCGTGGACTAATTAATCTGGTGGAGGAAATTTTAAGACAGCCCAATGTTCAGTCAGTGGCACAGATAATGCTGGCTTTATTTAGCCAGATAATAAGAATAGGGGGAAAAAATAGAGAATAGGGAAATAGAATAGAGAAATCTGAAAAACTGAAATTTTGGCTCAGAAGGAACCATGTATAAAGTAGGGGCCAATGGAGGTGTGGCTGCTAAAAAGATTAGCACCACTAAAAAGAAACCAAGTGCTTTGTACAGGTGCAAGAAGATGACATGATGGCATCTCAAGAATCAGCAAGACCCTACCTATTGTAGACCAGGCAGGGAGTTCCTGAAAAGGCAGTCTGTGAAGCTTTGAAAATGAAGCCAAATTATAGGAAAGTCTCTGGGAAGTTGGAGGTGCCAGTAATGTGGAACATCTACTAAGGAAAGCTGCAGGCCATGAGTAGAGCCAGCCCAAGAGAGAGGCTCTGTGGGTGTAGCCAGCCAGGATATAGTGGTGGGGCTGCCCAAACCCCTTGGATGTCACATTCTGAAACCATGTGCTCTGGATGCTGGATATCGAGATATAGGACTTAATATTTGCCCTGCTGGGTTTAGTCTTGCTTTGGTCCTATTCTTTTCTATCCCCTTTTCTCCCTTTTGAAATGGGAATGTTTACCCTGTGTCATTGAAATTATATAACTTGTTTTTGCTTTTACAGAAAACCATGGGTGTGCCTTGAGTCTTAGAAGAGATATTAACTTGTACGTTTGAAAAATGCTGGCACTGTTGAGACTTTGGGGAAGGGACTATTATGTTTTCATTTGTACAGAGGACAGTTGTATTATGTTAGGCAGAATTATGAACTTTCTACTCTCTTTATTTGGAGATTAAGTAGGGTTTAAGGAGATGTGTTTGGATGTGAAGTTGGCAAGGGGAAGACTATTAATCCAATGAAGAAACGCCTAGAAGATTAATAAACCAGACTCCTGTCTATGTCTGGGCCTGTCATGGAGGTGTGGCCTTGGGTATTATCTGTGGCCCCTCACAAATTCTGCTCTGGCACTGGTCCTCTGTTTTGCTTCCTGGCTGCCACGAACTCAGCAGTTTTGCTCTGCCATGCCCTTCTGCCATGATGTTTCCACTTTGGAACCATCTCACCATGACTGAATCCCCTTAAAACATGAGCCAAAAGCTTCTCCTTTAAATTGTGGGTGTCAGGTGTTGTGTAGAAGCAGTGAGAATGCTAACTAATGAGATACGTTTGCATTTATGCCAGTCCCCATTCATTGATAATTTTTCTTTGGCCCATTCATTATATAGGACCTGGTTTTTAATTTCTACATATTTGTAAACTTTTCAAGTTTCCACCTGTTATTGACTTGTTTTTATATCACTGTGGTCTAAAATAATTAGATATTATTTCAATCTTCTTAAATTTGTTAAGACTTATTTTTTAGTCTATTGTATGTTCCATCATGGAGAATGTTCCATAGGTGCTAAAGAAAAATTTGTATTTATTTGTTGTTATGGGTTAGATCTAAATGTCCCCCCAGAGTCTCATATGTTCAGAGATGGGATTTTCAGAAGATAATTAGATCATGGGGACTAGCCTCATCCATAGATTAATCCATTGGTAAGTTCATAGCTGAATGTGTTGTTAGGAGGTGGGTCCTTTTTGGAGGAAGCAGGTCACTGTGTACGTAGCCAGAAAGGGTATATTCTTGTCCTGACCCCTTCCTTTCTCTGGCTTTCTTCCTCTCACTCTGCTTCCTGGCTGCCGTAGGTTAAGCATCTTTCCTCTGTCAGGCCCTTCTGCTATGATGTTTCTGCCTCAAATCCAGCTGACCATAGACTGAAACTTTTGAAACCATGAACCAAAATAGACTGTTTCTCTTTTGTGTGTCAGGTATTTGGTCACAGCAATGAAAAGCCGATCAGTACACCTGTTGTTGGATAGAAGGTTCCGTAAATTCCATTAGGTCCATTTGGTCAAAAGTTGAAGTCCAGCATTTTTTATTAATTTTCTTTCTGTTCGATCTATCCATTGTAGAAAGTGGGGTGTGGAATTCTCCCACTAATATTGTGTTACTATATTTCTTCCTTTATGCATACTAATATTTTCTTTATGTATTGAGGTGTTCCAGTGTTAGATGCAGATATATTTATAATGTTTATGTCTTCTTATTTTGGGGGGAAGGGGTAGAGTAGGGTCGGGTCAGACTAAGTAGTCCAGGCCAGCCTTTAATTTACTATGTGGTTTAGGCTGGCCTCAAACTTGTGGTTTTCTTGTCTTAGCCTCCTGAGTGCTAGATTTACAGAGATACACCACTGTGCCTGGCTTATTTATGTCTTCTTGATGAATTGACCCTTTTATCATTAAATAATGACTTTCTTTTTCAACAGTTTTTGATTTGACATCTATCTAACTAGGTATGATTTACATATGACCATTACAGTTGCTTATATATTCCTGATAGTAATTTCATCCTTTTGTGTCTGCTTGAAGAATGTCATTATGCATTGTTTTTGCAAGACAGATCTTGTGATTGTGAATTCCCTCATCTCATCTTTTACTTGTAAAATACTTTATATCTCTATGATTTCTGAAGCACAGCTTTGCTGGCATACTTAACCGGCAGATTTTTTTCTTTCATAAGTTTGAATATATCGCTCCTTTTTTTGTTGTTCTGCCGAGAAATCTGATGATGCTTTCCTCTTCCTGTCATTTAAATTTTCTGAGATTTCAAAGTGCTTTAAATTACATTATTTCTGCATAATTGAAGGAAAAGGGAAAAATTCTGAGTCAGCAAGGTCATTCCTGCTATAAAGGTCTGATTTAGAATTAATAACTAACAACCTAACTCACAGTCTGTAAAGACAGCTGAAATATATTTTAGTCGGCATTTCATGACAAGGACTCAGTCTTTCATTTTCAGATCAAAACCAATCACATCTAGAGTTTGCAGGAACCTTAGAGACTATTCTACAGGAAGAAACTGAGTGACTTGTTTTAAGGTTTTAGAGGCTAGAGTGAGGCTAGACTTCAGATTTCCTGAGTACCAGGCTATTGCTGTCTTCACACAGGGTGGTGCCGCACTTCACTAACGCAGGGATGGTCCTCAGCTTCACATGGGATTTCAGTCTTTTCCACTGGGTCAATATTATACCACATATACCAAAACTCACAATTGCAAAAATGCCTTCTATTTTGGAATTAAACATAACATGCATGGGGGAGGAGTTTTATAAAAATAGAATAAATATTTCATTTTCAGGATTGTTACGTTTTGTGCCTAAATTTCCCCCAAAGCCTCATCAGGGCATAGGTGGGGCTTTTTCCGAGGTAGCTGAATCTAGAGTGTGTGATGCTGGCATTAAGGGCTGTGGTTACTAAATCAATGCACTGATTGGTTTGCCACTGCCCTAATCCTGGCAGCCTGGATAAAATATAAGCGGCAGAAAGAAGCTGCTTAGTCACCTCTCCCCACACCCCTTGCCTGCCGTGCTGCCTTCTGCCCTGCCAACCTACTTTGGATCCAGCTGATTGTGGACTGCAATCTCGTCAAACTGCGAGCCAAATAAACCTTTCCTCCCATAACTGTGGGTGTCAGGTATTTTGTCTCAGCAACGAGAGAAATGTAACTAAGACAAGGATTATTTTTATTACAATGGCAAACCCTTTAAAAATAGTTATGAAATTAGATGGAACAATATGACATTGTCATCCGATTTGAAAGATTATTGTCATCTTTTACTTGAGGCAAATCCCCAACTTCAAGAATAGTGTTTGCTTCCCAAGAAACAACCTGCTGAGGGATTCAGGCCAGCAGTTCAGACATTATTGGATTTTCATTGTTGTAGCGTTCTTGTGTTTTTACAACAAGTGTGTGGGAAGAAATACAGAGTTAACCTCAAACTAATAAAAACTCATCCATGCGGATCCTATCTCTCCAGTGTAGAATTCTAGTTTTAGAGATTTCACTCTACAGCTTGTTAAATTCAGGCATGATGGGGAGACAGCAAAGTTGATGGCAGAAGGAGTGGGGTTGGGGGGTCAGTGTGGAGGTAGGCTCTCCTTGGCATTTTAATTTACTCCAGGTCTTTAACCCTCAGGCACAACCCACAAACCACAGGAAGGGAAAGAGATCAATAAGCACCATGTGTGAGCACAGTGCTTTTCAAGTTCCTCAACATTTTCTAAGCCCTTTCTGTTTCTCCTCTCCCCGAACATGCAAACCCCATACCAAGACAGAGTGAGACTGGCTCCCATGGTTCATTGCCTTCCCAAAGAGCCTTTATTCTTCAGCTTAATGATCTGGCCGCCAGCATTTACACTCACACTGGCAGCTTTCCGAAATGCACACGCTGGCCAAATGCACACCACGCTCTGTCCAGGCCTGAGCTGCTCGTCAGCAACCAACAACAAACAGTTGAAACTCAGGTTGGAGTCTGTTTTGGGCTGATGAAAACTGTGGGAAAAGTAGTTATAAAATGAGCCCTGAATTCTTTTTCTAACTGAATATTAACATTGTTTTATACACCTGGCTCCTATACAGCTGGCTCCTATATAGCAAATATTAACAGCAAATGTTAACATTTTTCTGATTTTATAACATCCTGATTAATTGCTCATTTTTGTTTTGTTTTGTTTTTTACTATGACATAAATTGATTTCTGTCTTTCTTCCTGGCAGATTTAAAGTAAAGCAGCCCCCACCCAGCACTGGATTGAAAGTGACTTACAAACCTGGGCCCGTAAGTCCTATGTGTTACCTGTTTTGTGTGTGTGTGAGTGCGTGTCTGTGTGTGTGTATATGTGAATGTGTATGTTTCCAGTGAAGTGGGCTTTTAAATAATTCAGCCTATTTGATTTAAACCATGTAGAAATCTGATTTTTCTAGTATCATAAGCAAAAGATTCCCAGTATTGGTGCAGTATGTGGCTTGATGTCACTCATTTGCTCTAAGAACCATGGGAATGACCCTATGTGCAAACTGTTGGATTTCTGGCTATGGAAATGTTTCTGAAGCTCACTGCACTTGCTCCAGGCAGTAGAGTACAGTTACATATATCTGTGTCTGAAATCTATTTTTTAAATAAATTCTTTTGCAAAATGAAAAAACCTTCAGAAAAACGTAATTATTCCATTCTATTTTATGCAAATCTGGTTTGCTATCTTTGTGTTTGTCAGAGATATTATTTAATCCCATACTAAGAAAATAATAGTGTATTTTTTAAATTTATCAACTGCCTCTTTTCTCCAATGATCTCTGAAAACACACATTTAAAATTGTTAACCTATTGTGACGTTATCTGATACATTCCTAAAATGAAATGCCTCACAGAGCCAGGCACATAGCAGGTTCTCTGAACACGTGTGACAGAATAACAGGGTGAAATAGATACGGGACCTCTTTACAGACAGGACACATGCAGAGGCTGATAAGAACAGCTGGCAGGGGTGTCTGGTCCCGTAACAAGCACACAGTGCTTCCTGCAGCTGGAAGTCTCAGAGCAGATATTCATTCACACAGAAAGGTTTTGGTGTAGCACAAAGTCTTTGGCTTTTTGTCATGACTATGCCACGAAGGAGCTCTACGATGTTGATGGTTAATGCTCTGATCCTGGCTTTCCTCATCAGTAAATGTAGGTGTTTGGGTAGATAATCTTAGTCCCCCTTGCTCTCATATTTCATGATCTATAGGAAACAGTAGAATGCAAGCTGAAAGACCAAACAAAAATACATGTTGAGATTGTGTCTACGAATTCGTGAGTAACTCTCTGAAATAATTTATCACTATACTATGTGAAGATTTCAGAAGCATCACAACATAAAGCAAAACAAAAAAATCAAAGCAAGCTCTTTCTTCCAGTGATCGGGGAAGTTAGTAAATCTCATTTTAATCTAAAGTAGAGATTATGCCAATAGCTGAGATGACTGTTGGATCAACCTTTAGAAGTACTAAAAACCCAGTGTGTATTCTCTGAAGTTCACTATATATTGTTAGTTTCTTTCTTTCTTTTTTTCCTTCTTCATTTTGACAGTAGATTTTAGCTCTGGCAAAAAATATAATCTATAGACTTCTCCATATGTAAATCTCACCACTGCTCAGCTTGGTGCGTTGCCAGCACTAAGTGAACATGCTCACAGCCTGAGCGAACCTGCACAGTGGCGCCTTTCCAGCCCTCCTCAGGCCCAATGTCGTCATTACCAGCCCTATTCTGACCGTTGGGCCTGGAGGACTAAAGAGTCTGAATCTCAGAACAGAAATGCTGGATCCCCTCCAGGATGCGAGCATGCACAATATTGAAAAAAATGGAAACTTTTTTTAGTTCTATTATTTATAAAACTATATTCCATTTGGATCTAATTGTTTTCCATGCGGTAGTTTCTGAAATTTTTTTTTCCCAGATAACTATTCCCAACTCTGCTTTTTAACCCACCTCCTGGGGAGACAGCTTAGAAACAGAAACAACTCTTTCTTTCCTAGCTGTTTTTCTTTTCAAGGAAGAAGGCAAAAAGCCCCTGCCTTGCTGTGTTTCCTCTTTCATTATATATCAGATTTGTTCTTTGTTGGTACAAGCCTCTTCCATGTAGCTTTCAGACCTAAGCTGTCTGGCTTTTAAACTAATACTGTCTCCCTCTACTGGCTTTGTTACTTTACACATCCTGAACTAGAATAACAAACTAAGGAGGAGGGCAGGGAAGTTCAGGGATTGAAGTAGTCTCTTGGATTCATTGTAAGACTAAATTTATGTTTATCTTAAATTCATCTTTATTTCAAGAATGCCAATAGATAGAATTTCACTACCATGCTACTGACCTTCAAGAAATAGCACAGTTATGGGTATTGTAGAAGTTTTTCTTCAATGCCACTTCAAATACCCTGACATTTAATTTCCCTTTGCTTCTCAAATATCACCTGGTTTACGCCTTCGGAAGTTTATCTTGGGTCCCAATTACAATGGACTTTTACCTAACTAATCTTTGAAATAATTTTGCTAAATACTTATAGTCAGCTACCCTTTATTAGAGCCAACTTCATAGATGAAAAACCTGAAGATCAGAGAGTTTAAGTAACTTGCCCAAATTAGTGTTAAAGTCAGGATTTGAACTCATGTATATGTGATACTAAAGTGACATTGTGTCTTACAGGTGGCAGCTGGCTTGCAGACAGAGCTGAAGGTGGAGTTATTTGCCATGGCTGTTGGAGAGGGTGGTGTCAAGGGATTAGCACACATCTCTCACAATATTGAGATTATGACTGAACATGAGGTTTTGTTTTTACCCGTGGAAGCAAATATCCTTTAAAGTTCAATTTGAGTAATCATCTATAGTGCATAGATTGTGAGTGAGGAAAACATGGAAGTCAAAATGTATCTTTGTATCTTCATTAGTTCTGCATATAAAAAAACCATGAGTTAAATCTCTTAGGACAAAGACTGTGTCTTCATTCATTTTTATAGCATCCAGTAAAATCTGAAAGATACCTGACACATGATACATTAGCAGTTAAATACATGTTAAATACATGTCAATATTATTAGCTATCTATGGGGTATCAGATGATCGGAATAATAATAAAGCAAATCTGTCATTTTTAAAAATGTAATCTTA
This sequence comes from Hystrix cristata, assembly GCA_004026905.1. NCBI lineage: Eukaryota > Metazoa > Chordata > Mammalia > Rodentia > Hystricidae > Hystrix > Hystrix cristata. Next base: position 13,474 of record PVJO010024782.1, read on the forward strand.
TTGAGAGATAAGAGATATCTTATTATAAAAGTTGAATAGTCACTGAATTGCACATTCATCCATGAAGTGTCTGTACCCTATAAATATCATATAGATATCTCTCATTATTTGCAAAGTACCATACAAAATATTTTATCACATATACAAGTGGAACATTGGACCCTATCTTAGAGTATATTATATAATCCTATAATCCAGTAGCAAAAATAAAATCTTAGCACTTGTATCTCTAGGGTTTCTTTCTTTTCCAGTGACATGAATTATATACTACTTGTGTTATATATTTGTTTGATTTTTAAACTGGGCCTTGTAGAATGGGAAAACTTTTATGAAAGGGAACTTTAGGTACAAAGGATGAACAAAACCATGGCGATAGGAAAGCTCTGGTATTTGGGACTGTTAGCAGGGAATTCAATTTGTTGAGCACTTAAGGAGTATTAGAAATATAGTGGGAAAGTGGGTTGTAGTCAACATATGGAAACTTTTGAATCCTTGGCCTACGCGTTATAATTTAAGAAACGGTGAACCATTGAAGGTTGCTGATCTAATGGGTAATATCATCACATCTCCATAAAAATGAACCAGTGTTATTGTAAAGGATATGTTGAAGAATTGGATGTCCAAAAGAATCATTGGAAATCTACTTCAGTGGTCAAGTATGAGGAGAAGACCTATAGGGTGGCAACAGTAGATGTGAGTGACATAGGGGTGCGGAGGAAACTGCAAAATCCAAAATGGAACCCATTTACAGAAAAATGTAAGAGGACATGAATTCCACTCCTGGGTTTCGGGCTCAGGTAATGAGTCATTGATATGTAGGACTGGATCTTAGTTAAGAAGCGAGCTGGAGATAGAATGAATTTAGGCACCCTCTACCTAGAGGAAATAGCTGAATGTAGAGGACTGGAACAGAAATTTGGTGTCTGTTTAGGCAGCAGCAGAAGAACCAATGGAGACATATCAAACAATGAGAAAACCATGAAATACTTTATAAGCCATATAAAGGATTTCAAGACAAAAGATGGACACAATGACTTATGCTATAGAGATGTCAGAGTGAATTCGGACTTTAAGACAGATTTGGTTGGGACAAAAACCAAATTGCAAAAGATAAAGAATGACAGGATGTTCAGAAGGCATAAACATCAGATACTGATAATCTTTCAAGAACTTTATTTTTAAAAAAAAGCACAAGGGAGTATAATACCTCAAGGGTACAATGTAATAGAGGAGAGATTTTCAGTATAGAGCAGACCTAAGTATGTTTGCGGGCTGAAAAGAATAAATTGGAAGAAAAACAAACCTATGAATGAGTGAACTTGGAACTGCAGCATCCAAAAGAAAGCAGGAGAATAATTAAAAATGGAGTTGAAGAGGTAAGCTGGGCAAAGGTGGTAGAAGACTCAGACATTCTCAGATGAGGGAGAAAGGCAGGGGAACTTGTGTTATTTATCTGCTCGTTTATCCTTTCAAGGACAATCAGTGCCTCTAATGTGTCGGGCACTGTTGGCATCACTGGGGACACAGCAACAAACAGGAGACGGAAATCGCTGTTTCTATGTAACGTAGGTTCCTGTGGGAGAACGGACAACACACAAAGTAAGTAAAATATGGTCTATGCTGGCAATAAACACAATGAAGAATATAAAATAGGAAAGGGGCTTAGAGAGCATTAAGGAGGATTACAATTTTAAAAAGTGTTTTTCCATTATGACAGAAGAAAACTAAACAAAGAACCAGTTTGTTTGTTTGTTTCCTGAGAATTAAATCAAGGCCTCTTGAGCTCCTCATAGGTTATTAAATGCTGATCCTGGCTTCTTGAATCACTGTTGGCGATCACAGAAATGAACTCATTTTGCACTTATGCTAAAAATGTTTGTTTCTTTGATTGTAGAGGTCACTTGTCAATTAAACAAAAATAAGGAAAATTTATTAGGTCTTTTATGTACTTCAGTGTCAACAATGTTAGTTCATAGCCCATTTCCCAGGGTCTTTCTCCTCAGCCAGGAAAGCATGCAATCTGAATGATGATATGGTTTGGACCTGGTCATGGTGATGGCTCTTTATAGAAAGGCCAGTCACAGTTCGGAGAGAAATGTAAAGTGGGCTGAAGACACTGATGTTTGTCCTCCAACCCCTACACTTGTGTATACAGAATTTGCATTTCAAAAGCACCTAAAATTGACCTAACATTGCAATAGATAAGAATCTGTGATTAGATTCCAAAGTGTTATTTGGGTTTGAATGTACAAATCGTTTCATCATGAAAATCATGGTCTTTCCTTAACACGTATTTTACCAGTTTTAACAAGCAACAATTATGATAATCGACCAAAAGATTTTCCCCAAGGAAAAGAAAATCCCATGGTCCAGAGGACATCTACAATTTCTTCTGCTGCACTTGGAGTCATCATGTCTCGTAATATTTCTTCACATTAAGTCCAGTGAGTAATAAAAGGAAACTTGATTGTCAGCTATTCAAATTTAAGGCCTCAGACCTCATGTTTGTTCCCTGTTTCTTATGGCCAGAAACCAATAAACGACTTAGCCTAACTGAATGAAAATTTTTGTTTTCAGTAATTATAATACTCCAGTTAACTTTTTATGTATATTACCAAATGTAATTGTCATGCTACCTATAAAGTAGATTTCATTTTCCTGCTTTATGGATAAGGAAACAGAGGTCAGTTAATCCTAAGGGGAGGTAAAAATTTAACCTACTTTATGATTCTAAAGATCATTCTTTTAAGCACTGCTTTCATCGTACAGATAAAGTTTGATCTTACTCTCCAAAAAGTTGTAGCATCAACACCAAGGTGCCCCTATTGGACTTGGGAATTTACAGTTAATCCAGTAGTTTTCAAACTTTTTGGATCCAGGACAGCTTTTATATTCTAAAAAACTGAGAATCCCAAAGAACTTTTCTTTATGTGGGTGAAATCGATTGGTATTTACCAACTTAGAATTAGAACTGGGAAAATTTTAAATATACTTGAAAAAGTAATCAACAGTATATTAAAATAAATATTATATAGCCTTTGAAAAACACCCTGTGCCTATGAGAGACTGAGAAAAAAGCAATGACATCTTGTATTAGTTTCCTAAGGCTGCTGCAATGAAGGTTTTAAAAGAGTTCCACAAGCCAGGTGGCTTAAAACAAAAGGTATTTATTGTCTCAGAGTTCAAGAGGCCAGAGGCCCAAAATCAAGGTGTCAGCAGGTTTGGTTCCACCTTCTTCCTAAATTCTGTTGTTGTCCAGCAACACTTCAGTCTTCCATGGCCGATAGCTGCATCCCTCCAGTCTTTGATTCTCTTCACACGGCATTCTTCCTGTGTGTTCCTCTGGATGTCTCTCTCTCTCCTTTTAAGGTTTCACTCTTTGAATTTGGGGGCTACCCTAATCCTGAACAACCTTGTGTTTACTTGATTACAGCTGTAAAGAGATTATTTACGAATAAGATCACACTCCCAGGTTCTGTTAGACATGAATTTCGGAAGGACAAACTCACAACTATCTGCAATCTGGTCCCTCATTAATCTCATATCAAATACATTCCCGTACCTCCAAATCCCCAAAAGTCTTAACCCATTTCAGGATTAACTCTAAATCCTAAACCTCACCTAATATAATTATTATCAACTCAAAAAGTTAAATCATCAAGTATGAATGAGACCCCATCCTGGCCTCCTCTCCATCTATGGACCAATAGATGGAAAGTAGAAAACAAGTTGCCAGCTTCCAAAATACAATACAGTGGTGGGACAAGTATAGAATAAACAGTCCCATTCCAAAAGAGAGAAAATGGAAGGAATAAGTGTCAAAATCTTACAACCCAACTGGGGAATTCCATTAGCTTTCAAGGACAGAGAGTCATCTGTGGCTTCTGTCCTCTGTGCCAGTGGAGGCTCCAACATGCACAGCCTGAGGTCCTAAGAGACTCTGTCATATCCATCCTCTGGTCTGCTGGCAGCAGTCCAACAACCTTTCATTTCATCCTGTCTCCATCTCCTTCGGTATAAGCTGGCAGTGTTTCTGCTAATATAACATTCCCTAAAACCTGTCAGTCTCCCATGAATGTCAAGGGGATCTACACCACAGATATCAGGGTGCTCCACAGATTCTTCCTGGATGACCAGTATTCCTGGATTCTGCTGAGATGGCTGATTGGATCCAGGGTCACTGCTTGATCTCTGCAGCAGCCACACACTCGGTGATTTCTTAGCATCTTTTGCAATATGGATATGGATAGACTGTGAATTTTTCAAATAATCATCCTGGGTCCTTTTTGCTAAATAATCCCTTCCCTTATTTCTTCTTGTGTTTCACTCCAACAGGCAAGAAACCCAGGCCACACCTTCTGTATTTAGCTTGGAAATTTTCAGCTGAATATTCAAGTTCATTATTTATTAAGTTCTACTTTCCACCTAACAGAACTTTGAATTGAGCTAGGTTTTCTGCCACTTTACAGCAAGGATTACCTTTCCTCCAGTACCCAAAGGAATGGTCCTCATTTCCGTCTAAGGCCTAATCATAAGAACCCTTAATTTCTACTGATATTCTACTGATATTGTTTCCATAAACCTCTACTGATAATCTATTCATGACAATACATAAATTCTCTAAAATGATAACTTTCTCTACTCTCTTCAGCATGTCCTTTGGAGACCTCACCAGAACTGCCCTTTGTGTCCACGTTTCATTCTTTTCATCTCCTTTCCTTTGCCTTTCTTGTTTCTTTTCTCCCTTCCTTCTTTCCCTCTTTCCTTCCTTCCTTCCTTCCTTCTTTCATTCCTTCCTTCTCTCTCTTCCTGGCAGTCTGTCTACTTTGAGTTTATTATATCAATACTCTACCTACTCTTGATGGTGCTGGAAAATCTGGTTATCCATATGCAGAAGAATGAATCTTGATTTATATCTTTCACCTTGTTCCAAAATTAAATCAAATGGATGAAAGACCTATATATAAAAACAGAAACACTTAATCTGCTGGAAGAAAAAATTGGTAAAACTCTCGACAACATAGGCAAAGACTTCCTGAACAGAACCCTAAATGCACAAGAAATACCAAGATCAACAAATAGGCCTATATCAAGTTAAAAGGCTTCTGCACAACAAAGGAGAAAACCAAGAGTGAAGAGACAAATAGAATGGGGAAAATTTTTTGCCAGCTACTGCTCTGACAAACCAATATCTAAAATGTATAAAGAATTCAGAAAATATTAGACTTCCCCAAAGTAAAAGACCCAATCACAAAAGATAATTGAAATGAACTGACATTTCTAAGAAGAGTAAGTACAAATGGCCATAAATGCACGAACTAATGTTCAACATTTTGGCCATTAGAGAAATGCAAATCAAAACACTCAGATTCCACCTTGTTCCAGTAAGAATGTCTATTATCAAGGACTCAAAAACAACAAATGCTGGCATGGTTGTGGGAAAAATGAACTCTTCTACATTGTTGCTGGGAATGTAAACTAGTGTCCATATTTCTACCAACAGTCTCTTTTAAGGTAGTCTGGAGGTTTTCTATTACATGTCTCAAACCCCTGCCAATTAACCAACTACAAAGATACTTCTATATTTTTAGGTATTTTTTACAGCAGGAATCCACTTCATGCTTTCAAAACTTGTATTATGTTGGGTGTGGTGGTGCATACCTATAACTCCACTCTGTGAGTCTGAGGCAGGATTGTCAAGTTGGAGGACAGCCTGGGCAGAGAGACTGTCTCAAAATAAAAAAGGGGAGGGGGGCTATGGCTCAGAGTGAAGACTCTGGGTTCAATATCCAGTTAAAAAAAAAATGTCTGAGGGTTGGGGATTTAGCTCAGTGGTTGAGAACTTGCCTAGTGAGCACAAGGCCCTGAGTTCATCCCCAGTACCAAACAAATAAAAAGTGTCTGTATTACTTTCATAGGGGTGCCATAACATCACTACCAACTGAATGGTTTAAAACAAGAGATAATGTATTCTCTTGAAGTTCAGGAGGCCACAGGTCTGAAACCTAGACAGACAGGAGGCTTCCTTCCAGAGGATCTGAGGGAGGATTTATCTCATGTCTCTCCTGGCTTCTGAGAGTAGCTAGCAATCCTTGTTGTTCTTGGTTTGTTGCTGTATCACCCCAATCCCAATGTCTTCCATCATTACATGACCTTCTTCCCTGCATGTCTTCATATAGCATTTTTTTTCAAACTAAGAGAAGACAATTTATTTAAAGGTGGTAAAAAGGGGGAAGAGAGAGAAGATAGCTACTCAACAAGTAGGGAGCATTCGAAAGCGAAATACTCATGGACCCTTCACTGTAGTCCCTTGTTAATTGAGTTTTTCCTTGTGTTGGTCCTTGGGATCTGATTGGCTTTTGGGCTTGTCTGTCACCTCTGCCTCGATTTCTCTTAGCCCTGTGACCTTTGTCTTTTGGCAGAGAGTAAGATTATAGGTGGGTGCCTAAGGGCCAGGTTATGTAGATGTAAGGATCAAAATAAGGGGGAGTTTGTGATTTTTATGTTACATATAGCGTTTTTATAAGGACACCAGTCCTTGGGAACCCATGCGCTCTAAAGTTGTATGACCTCATCTTAACTAATTTGTAAAAACCTTGTTTCCAAATCCAGTCACACTCACAGGATTGGGTGGATGTGGATTTCCCGAAGATACTATTCAACCCAGTGCAGATTCCACAATGTAGTCTGGAGTGCTCTGTGGGAACCACTGAATTAAGTCCTTTTTAATTTCAGCTCTAGTCCATGACTTTCAGGAGTTATCCCAAACTGAGACAGTTATGTCTGCATCTCTAACTCAACAATTCTCAACATACAAATTAGCTTCCAAATAGATTTAGAATTCCTGTTAATACCAATCTAATTTCTAAGTCCACTGAAGACATCATAGAAGAAATGTTGAAATGTCATGAGTAATACTATCTTCATGTTTGTGTATATTTTCAGTTAATAAGATTAAAAAGATACACAAACAATAGTAACATATTTAGTTTTTTAAGTACTTTACATTAATTATATGAGGGTAGGAGTTATTATACCTATTTTTTAGATGAGGAATCTGGAAAAACTATGTTAGGTAATTTGCTCTGTAGAAGCTGTATTATCTGTTGCTATTTAACAAATTACCCCAAAACTCAGTGGTTTAATAAACATTTATCATTTAATTTCCATAAGGAATTTAGGCACCATTAATTGGGTCCTCTGGCTCACCAGAGGAATCTGGTGTGAAGATCACTGAAGTAGTTGTGGAAGAACTCGATTCTTTGAAGACCGTTAAGACTGAAAGCCTTAGTTCCCTGCTGGCCTTTGTCTGGACACAGCTCTCATTTCCTTGACATGTGGGCTCCTCAGAGCATTCATGTCAGCTTGGCTTATCAGAATAAGCAAGGAGAGTGTGAGGAAGGCAGAATTCAGTACTTTATAACCTAATCCTGGGTGATATATCCCATTAAATTGTTGTATCCTGTTCATTAGAAGCCAATTACTAGATCCGACCCATGCTCACTGTTCAGGGCAATTTCTGCCTGGCACTATAGACAAGGACTGGGCTCAGGGACTATTGTATCATGTGTGCTGTGTTCTAAAAACATTAGGGGTGGTTGGATCCCCCTCAAAAACCAGAGGTGAAAGGACTTGGAATAAATGATGTCACAAGAAACTTAATCTCATCTTAAATTTCAGATCTTAAATTGTGAGTACAGGTGGCGGATTATGGATGGCGTATATAGCCCAGCTGATTTATTCCTAAAACCCTGCCTACAACCTCTTTCCTTTTCCTATGGGTAGTCTGGCCTGAAAAGGATGCACTGAGAATTGTTGATTATAGCTGATGAGGGAGGAGAACACTTGTCCAGTGCCCAGGCATAGACAACACTGTATTCTTAGGCAATGTCCTAAATTCTCTGCTAGAGATTTACTAGAATTTTCTGGGATGAGAGTTGACTTGTGAAACCTGGCACTGAGAAGCAATTTAATGGCAAATACACAAAGCACTTGTGTTAGTCAGCTTTCTGTTACTGTAACAAATACCTGAGATAGTCAATTTATAAAGAAAAAGAGTTACATTGGCTCAGTTTTAGAGGTTTTAATCCAGGACTGATTTGCTCTGTTGATTGGGCCTTTGGCAAGACAGCACTTCATGGCAGGGGCATGTAGCAGAGCAACACCACTCACTTCATGGCAAAAGAGAAGAATGGGCAGGCGTTCCACTGTCTCTTTAAGTGTATGCACCCAGTGACCTGAAGATCTCCCACTAGTCACCACCTCTTAGTTTCCATCACCTCTCAATAGCACTTCACAGGAAACAAGCCTTTAACAAACACATGGGCCTTTGAAGGATATTTAAGGTCCAAACTACAGTAGCACCTAACGTCTAGCTAGAATTTCAAAACTGTTAATCATAGCTCCTCTAAATGGATGGTCACACACACAGGCATAATTACATGTATGGTATATAATTTACAAAACAAGCTTAGGTGTTCTACTCCTAATAAACCATCAATGAGGTTTTTCCTTTGTGGCATTACAGGCTTTCTGTAAGTTACTTATAGCATCATTTATAAGAGATTATTCACCAAATGCTTTCTGCATTGATTATAAAGAGCCAACGTCTAAGCCAATAAATGTTGATGTAACGATTAATTTACTTAACTTAAAATTGACTTTTTAATGCACTTGTTGGTCTCGAATCTTAAGTTTCAAGTATTTTGACCAATAGTTATGATGTACCTACCTGCTGCACACATCACTTTATCTATGACAAGTTCACCTTCTCTTTGATTGGGGTACCACTTGTCAGATAGAAAAAGCTTAATTTTTCCCAGTATTGTCAAATAATCATAGATAGCAGCAAAGCTGTGGAAAAGCAGCACTTTTTAACATAAAAGCAATTATTAATGACATATAGGTCTATAGTGCCATCCTGGATTCTGTTTTGGTTTGGTTTTTTTTTTTTTTTTTTGGTACTGGGAATTGAACTCAGGGCCTCATGCTTGCAAGGCAAACACTCTAAACACTGAGCTAAATCCCTGGCCCTCTGTTTTGGTTTGGAAACCATCAAAAATGTTAATGAAAAATTCTACAACTTATGTTCTGATGAACAACTCTTTGAAGCACAAACAGGATATGGATTCAACCTAGGTTCTCATCAACAATTAAGTAACTTCTTTCTCTGGTGGAAGGAATAACTGCCTTTGTTTAAGATAGATTCCTTGGAAATCAGCCAGAGCACATTATACAGTCTTATTCTCTTGCTTTTTCATGGTTTAGCCTTCAGGAATGCTATGTCAAAATTCACTCTTTACTGTTACTCTGTCCCCAGAATAACTCTATATTCCTTACCTCACTTTAGTGAATATGCTACGCTTAATAGAATTGTGGTTTGGGACACAAATTTCAAAGCCACAAGATCTGGAGGTCTGAGCCTGGGAAGAAAGTGGTAGTATTACAACACAGTAACTTACATGAAATGGACAAATTCATAAAAAGAGACTGTCCCAAGAAGATACAGAAAATCTGAGTAGACAATTTAACAGAGTATAATTTAGTACTTTTAAAACTTCCCATAAAGAAAAGAACAGGCTCAAATTATTGGTATTAATCTCTTTTCCTAGAATGTTCCCACCTCCCAAATCTACACACACACACTCACGCACACACACACAGACCAAACACACACTCACACATTCCCAAATGCACACACAGATATACACACGGTATATAAATTACTCAGAAACCTAGCAAGGGATCTTAGCTTGATTACTTTTTAAAGAGAAATTATTTTATTCAGAAAAGTATAAACAGAATTAAGATCTTATATACAGATATAATAACCAGGAAGAAGTTATGTTTTAAGGGGGCTGTTCTAGATAATTTTTATGGTCTCTTTTAGCTCCAAAGGTCCATGACATGGTCTTCTGCTATTTTTAAAATGACATCAACTGTACTACTGCTTAGTTTAGAAATTTCTTTAGGAAAAAGTAGCAAAAGGCACCAAATTTCAGTTCTAAGTCAGTGTTAAAATCATCTTCTCCCTCTTTTTCCTCTTCCTCTTCTTCTCTTCCAACTGGCTTGTAGCATCAGCAAAAAACATGACTTCACTTTTCGCCTCACATTCCCTCTTGAGATAATCAAGACCTGCCATATTGAAGCCAATCACATCCTGGAGAGGAAAACAAGAAAACAAGCTTTCTGCCCTTTCAGTTCAATACAGCAGGATAAAAGAGTCAGGGGACAGGAACTTCAGGTGTTATTATTTGGTCTTCCCTCATTTTCTTCTTTTTGTTTTGAGCTAGCCATACTAGATCAACAAAATTTTTATCTCAAATACAGATTTATATC
>PVJO010024783.1:0-23782 GCA_004026905.1 Hystrix cristata
TCAGGTATTACATTTTATTGTATTACTAATTTATGATAAAAGATATAACCTAGGAATAGTCAAATTGAAGAAGTGTATAGGGCAAAGAATGAAGGAGGTAGATCTACACTGCTTACATTTCCCACCTCTAAGTCCCAAACTGCCAACTCTGTGAATTCACCAACCCAGAAATTCTCCACCACATCATTTTATATTTTCATGTATAGGTTTCTTGCATGTTTATGTGATTGAATAATTAACTGGTGCTCAATGTTGTAGTCATTCTGCAAATCCTTTCTCTTCTTCCCAAACTCTAGGGGTTTGAACTCAACATTCCAATCTGTGTAACAATTACAAATAAGAATCAACTATATTCAAGTTCTACCCTTTAAGCCTGCCTCCATCTTTCTGACTACCAGGCCATTCTCCGTTTTGAAATTACCTAGGGGACACCAGTCACCAGTCATCTATGTAGCCTGCAAAAGGCAAACTTACCATTCCAGAAAGTCTCAGGAAGTTAAATGTTTTTGGTTTAGAAATACTGGACTAAGACCGAATACTGCAGTATTCTAAGCGTGCTTTCAGTTAACTGCTGGGATGACAGATTATGGAGAAGATCAACAAAGAAAATCTCCTCGGTATTCATTTGAAATATCACCCATATCTATTCTGTTAGAGAACTTCAAAAAAATAACTTAAATCAATTGATATCAGAGAGCCTCAAGAGGATTTATCCTGGGGCCAATGAGGTTTTTTGAAAGGAGAGGTATAATATGCTTAGGATTTACTGTTGAGATAATGGTTTAGAGGGGTGGGGATGAAAACATTTTAAAAAGGTAAAAAGTCCCTACCTCAACTCAGGGAGTTATCTTTCTTGTGGCTTCCTTTCAGCATTCATCCTGCATCTCAAGCTTGGGACTATGTTGAACCTTGTCAATATGGGTTTTCCTTGTGATCTTGAGGAAAGCATGCTCCATTTGTTTTGATTCCTTTGTAGAATACTGCACCAAATAACTGCATTACCTCCATGCACTGAAGAGTAACATAGCCTTGTTAGTATGTTTTGACTTTCTTGGCTGAAAATAGATATGCAGAGAGATAAAGTCTGAGACAACCTTGGCCATCTGCCCCATTCCAAGTGTGTCTAGGTCTGACATCAGGCCCACAAACCTATTAGTGGTGCCTGGCCTAGGATCCCCTAATTTTCTAAATTTAGGGATTAACTCCAGGACACAGTGCATCTAACACGCCCTGCACACACTTGTTTCTCCTCTTTGTGAGAGAAGAATGGCCCACTGCCTATAACAAGAAGCAGGCATGGGCTCTGGTGAGCCAGGACAAATTCTGCTGAAATGAAATCGGACACACAAGCTTAAACATCACATGGTTTCTCATATAGAGAAACCAAAAGTATAAAAAAAATTTAGGACAAAAGAAAAGATAGATAATAGAAAACAGGGAGATAGATCTTTTGCAAATGGGAAGGTACCTAAGAGATGGATATAGGAAGCATGAGAGGGAGGAAAGAGGAAGTAAAAACAATTAAGATGCTTTATGTACCTGTACCAATTCCCCATGAGGAATGGAATCGTTATGTACTGCTAACGTGGAAAATAGAAATGAAATTTTATTTTTAAACTTTATTCCTTTTATTAGTATACCTTTTTTATACATATTGATCACATTCATCATAGGAAATTTGTACCTGTACATAACATATCTCAATTCTTTTTTTCCCCATTCCTCTCCTCTTTAACTCTTCTTCCCCTCCCCATTTGCACAAGCTCTGTTTCCTTTTTTTTCCTTCCATTCTCCTTTTTTCTTTTCCCTTCCTTTCCCTCCCCCTCCACTCTCCCTTCTTCCTTTTCCCATTTGGACATGTTCTTCCTACTTCCCAGTATCTATCCTCCATTACACTCCTCATTGATCCTTTGGGTTTCTCACAATGCAATATTTAGACTTGTGTATCTGATTTCTTTCACTTAAGATTATGGTCTCAAGGTGCCTCCATTTTCCTACAAATTATTTAAATTTATCCTTCTTTGTGGCAGAGTGGTACTCTATTGCATACAAATACTACATTTTCTTTATCCGTTCACCTGTTGATGGGCATATGGGCTGTTTCCAAGATTTAGCTGTTATAAGTTGTGCTGCTATAAACATGGGTATAGATATAAAACTGCAGTATGAGGCTTTTAACTCTTGGAAAGACACCTAGAAGGGAAATAGCTGGGTCAAATGGAACCTCTAGTTCTAGTGTTTTGAGGAATCCCCATATTGAACTCCACAGTGGTTGTACCACTTTACACTCCCACCAGCAATGGAGAAGGGTTCCTTTTCCCCCTGCAACCTTGCGAGCATTTGTTATTGGTTGATTTCTTTATGATGCCCATTCTATCTGAAGTGAGATGGAATCTCAGTGTTGTTTTAATTTGTATTTTTTGACAGAAATATTGAACAGTGATATCGAACATTTTTTGATACATTTATTTGCTGTTTGTACTTCTTCATCTGAGAAATGTCTATTCATTTCAGACTCCCATTTTTGCTGTGGGGCTTTGAATGGGGGGGCTGGTTTTTTTGAGTTCTTTATATATCCTAGATATTAATCCATTGAGGAGTAAGTGGTAAAATTTTTTTCCCCATTCTATGGGTTGTCTCTTCACTCTATTGGTGGTGTCTTTTGCTGTGCAGAAGCTTTTTGACTTGATGTGATTCCAGTTGTTGATTCTTTGTAATATTACCTGTGGGATCAGGGTTTTGTTTATGAAGTCATTGCCTACACTTATGTTTTCTAGAGTTTGACCTTTTCTAGAGTTTGACCTTCCAACAGATTAAGTGTTCTTATTTTTATATTTAGATCTTTGATCCATTTCGATTTTAGTTTAGTGCATGCTGAGAGATATGCACCCAGGTTCAATTTTTGGCGTGCAGAAAGCTAGTTTTCCCAGCACCACGTATTAGAGGCTATTTTTCTTCTAGCGAAGGTGTTTGGTCCCTTCCTGAAAGATAAGGTGGCTAAGTGTGCTTGGAGTTGTTACTGCATCTTCTATTCTGTTTCCCTGATCCTCAGGTCTGTTTTTTTTGCCAGTACTGTGCTATTTTTATCATGGTAGCTTTGTTGTATAACTTCAAATTGGAACTCACGATGCCCCCCTGCCTTGCCCTTGTTGACTAGAATTTTTTTTGCTATTTTAGGTCTCTTCTTGTCCTATATGCATTTTAAGATTGTTTTCTAGTTCTGTGAGGTATCGTCTTGGTATTTTGATTGGGATTGCATTAAATCTATATAACAGTTTTGGAAGTATGGTCATTTTCTCAGTATATTGGTTCTGTGTATCCAAGAACGGGGTTATCTTTACATTTTCTGATGTCCTCTTCCATCTACTTTTCAGAGTGCTGTAGTTTTCAATGTATAGGTCTTCCACTTCCTTTGTTTGATTCCTAAGTATAAAAATAAAATTTTAAAAGATGGAATTACCCTTTGGACCAAGCCAGTTGTACTACAGGGCAGGAAGTCTGGGCTGGGAAAGGCTGTGCCTGGGAATAAACACTTTGAATCCGCTGGGGCAGAGGAGATTGCGTCTCCCGTCACTCAGGACTCCGGGGCGTATCCTCGGCACTAGCCATTCGGACCACAGTTTCCGGTGACAGGAACTGTCCAATGAGGAGCGCTGTTCTTTGGAGGGTCTCAGGGGACCTCGCCAATCCTCTTTCCTGGCGCCGCCACGTTTTGGGTCGGGGACTGGGGTGGAAGAGTAAGGTGTCCTAGCCCAGGTCCCTCTGTGCAGTCTGAGGGCTGCGGGGCCCCTGGCGAGGACAGCGGGACCCCCGGAACCTGAGCATGGTGAGTGTGGAGCGGGAGTCCGCGGTCGGGCAGGCGGGGCCTTTAGCGCGGGCGGGGAGCGGCGGGACCACCCGGCCTCCCGCTCAGCTCCGGGCCGGGCGCGCTGGTCACCAGCTGGGACGCGGGTCCTGCGGGTTCTGTGCGGCTCCTTGAGCCGGGCCCGAGCCTCCTGTGTGGGTCGCACGGAAGGAGCTCTGGCATGTGGGGTCCCTGCTCCCTGCTTTCTCCTCACTGCGCCCCGGTTTTCCTGCGTGTTTGAGGATCGGGGGAAGCATCAATCAATTTTGGCGATGTCCCTTGACAGTGCTCCTTATAGATGTCAGTGAAAACCTAATTTGCAGGCGCTCCTTCGTATCATAAACTTCATTGCAAAAGAGGAAGAACCCTGTGTACCTGTGACGGGATTTGAGTGGAAGCTGAGACGTGTTGCTCAGTGTAACGTAGTAATTATTGTTTCTGACCATTGTTTTTAAAAACCAAATGCCTGTGACTGTATTTGAAAGGAGAGTTGCAGTAAGGTGGAAACACAATTGTCTGCAAGTAACTCAGGGATTAGGCAGAAAAGGACTTTGGATTCCGTCAGAGGAGCAAACCAGGAGTAGAAGGGAACGGGGAGGAGGGGCTGAGGAGGGAGGCAGTCAGATCTCCAACCACAGAACATTTTCCCCTGCGGTCGTGTTCTTAGCCTGCACCTAGTGTGACTACAACAGAGAGGTTATGTGTTGCCTCACAGTCCCGCAGGAAGGAGAGAAGTTTAGCTAGTTTGTGTGTGTGTGTGTGTGTGTGTGTGTGTGTGTGTGTGTGTTCGGCTAGGCAGAAAGAGAGAATGTGAAAAATAAATGTGTGTCTGCCTTGCCAGTCGATGCAGATGGAGGATGTGATCTACCTGTGATGGGAAGGGTGTCTGTTTGTAGTAGGCTGTTTCTCAAGAACAGACAGAATTAGGAGTTTGGAGTTCTTTGGTCATCTATTTACCAGGATTGTGGCACTTGAGTAAGTAAAATCAACATCTTTGTCTGTGCTTTTGTATCCACAGAGTTGGTCTAGTCAGAGTGTAATTTGTGCCAACAGGAAATTTGACAGGAGCAGTTTCAGAGAAAGCCGCCTGTGGGTTCTGTATCCTGAAAAATAGTGTGTATTTGAGAGTTGGGTGGGTAGTATCTTTTTTAAAAAATTGAACTTTGTTCCTCTTTGTAAATCTCTTGGAATTTCCTAGCAATAGGAATGTCTTTGATTGTTTATCATAGTCCCTTTCAGACAGATTCTGAGTTTATGGTAAAGGGGTAACTGAAGGTGCTACCCCTCCAAACTCCAGGAAGGGGACTGGTGACCAGGCAGCACAAACACAGACTTTGAAGTATTGTGGCTATTGTGGGGCAGGACTGAGCACTGAAGTTGTAGAGATTGTGCTAAGTCTGGATGGTATCAGAATTGAATTAGGAGACATCCAGTTGGTGTTGGGGGATTGGTTGGTGGTCCGTCAGGTCCATATATTTTGTGTCACTCGTGACGTGACAAAAAAATCACAGCAGTGGTGAGGTTCTTGAACTGACTGGTTGAGCGTTCCGTAGCTGTCTGAATTGAACTTGCAGCGGAAGGGCCTTCTCGTGATGGGAGGAGCAGAAGGGTGTGTGGAGGTCCCAGAAGGAATTTTCCTGGCTGCTCACTCCCTCTCCTACTGGGAGGGAGCCACTTTGGCTGCATCTGCCTAGTGAGAGTGGTCTCTAAGCATAGGACTGTGTTTGACCAGAGTGTGGGTTCTTGCAAAATAGGGGTGAAACATGCTGCTTTCCAGAGCTGCTTCCTTTCTGTTTTCTCTGGTAACAGCTTCTTTTTAGAGTGATGAAGTCTAAAGAAGCAAAGACTATTCTTGAAATATTAATTTTTCATACTATGTTTAATTAAGAATATAAACATCATTCATAGCATCTCCTTCCAGGTGAACGTATTGCCTCATGCTCACTTCTGGTCCTGTCTCTGAGTCTCAGCCACTTGTGTACCAGAAGTAACTATAGGCTGAAGTATTATCTGTCACACATACCACTTCCTGTTGGAGTTGGGTTGTTTCACGTGTTTGACATGTTTTTCATGTGTTTGACAATGTTATTTTTTTATTCTGTCCTCCAGGGTTAATGCATTATAAAACTTTCACAGAATAGGAAGCAAGTTGCTGTTTTTTCCAGATTATGGATGAATCCAAATTGAAAAGAAAATCATACATCTTTCCTTATGTCCTTTAGTGTTTTCACCATGGTCACCTCTTCCTCCATTCATTTGTTTCCATTGATGAACCATGTTTCGTTTGTTGGGGTTTTTTTTTTGAGACAGGGTCTGGCCATGCAGTTCAGGCTGTCCTTGAACTCACTATGTAGCCCAGGCTGGCCTTGAACTTGTGACGACCCTCTTGCCTTAGCTTCCCAAGAGTGCTGGGACTACAGGCCTGCACCACCAGGCCCAGCTGTGTCTCCTTTTTAATGCATATGCTTTGTGGTTGTTCCCACACCATTGGTGGTATTGGAAAGTTGACACTGAATATTAGAATTGTGTAATACTGGGAATTTATTCTCCTTCACTTACAATGTCAAGGCAGGAAGATTACATGAGGTTAAAATGGGGTATTCTATTTCTTCCTGATGCCCTGGCTCTAGAAATCTTACTGTTTGGATTTTGGGAAAATAGTTTTCTTTGTTTTTTTCAAGACAGAACTAATAAAAGAACTAAAACTTTTATAATGGCATTTTTCCCCAACCACTATCAGAAGTAGACAGAATTTTTCTTAGATTGTCATGGTGAGAATCTGATAGAAATTTTTGTAGGTAAAACTCACAAATTTGAAGGATCTGCTAAAACTGACTCCCCTACAGGGTTTGCGAGGTATGACCAAAATATATGGTAAATTTTAAATTTAAAAATACACATTACCAGGCTGGGGATTTAGCTCAGTGGTTAGAGCACTTGCCTAGCAAGCACAAGGCCCTGAGTTCAATCCCCAGTACCAAAAAAATAAAAATAAAAATATACATTGCCATTAATCTTCCACAAAATACTCTACCTCACTTCAAACACATTCATGCCATCATTCTTGCCACTTTCTGAAGGAATATGGAATGTCTTTACATGCTGTGATCAAAAACGTGAAGGCTGCTGCTAAGTGCCATCCAAAGCAAGTGCAGGCTTATAAAAACAATACAGTGTTGTCGTCATCTACCCGCTTACCACACCTAGCACTGTGTGACTTCTGTGGCTCTTCCCCAAACTCAAAAAGATCATTAAAATTAAACAACTCGAATGAATTCAGGATGAGTCAGTCATGACAGGGCAACTAAATATATTCATGAAAGATGATTTTTAGAAATGCTTTAGAAAGTGGCAAGAACAATGGGATATGTGTGTTCAAAGCAGGGAATATGTTGATGGGGATTAATGACAATTATTTTAGTGTGATAAATTTTTTAAAAAGTAAATATTCAACATGTGGGTTTTGTTCATTTTCATCTTTGTTTTGGTTTTTTGAGACAGGGTCTTGCTGTGTAACTCAGGCTGGCCTCAAGCTCCCAGCAATCCTCCTGCCTCAGCCTCCCGCAAGCTGGGATTACAGCTGTGCACTGTGATGCCCAGCAGCACCATATTTTTAGATCACACCTCCTACCTCAGAGTTTGCTTCTCTCAGGCTTCAGTACTTTCAGTTTTCCTACCTTTGTTTTAATGGGTTGTTCTTGCAGCAAATTAATACTTGTCTCCATGAGCTGCTTTGTTCCTTGAGTTCCAAGGCAAGGGCTTGCTTTTTGGTGTTAGTTCTTGAGCTAAACCCTAACCGCTCTTCTACATTTCAAAGAACATGCTGTTTCACGACAGCTGGTGTTAACTCTCTTCTGAGCACTCAGTAGGAGGAATTTGTTATTGGGGGTGATACAGATCCCTTGCACAAAGAGAAATTGATATGAATCACATAGTTCAAGTCTAGCATCATAAAGGATCTAGGAGAGTATGTGAGTATAGATAGAGAATAAGAATATGATGACCAAGATTCCCTGTGAATACGTGGAGAACACAGTGTCATTGAAGTTCTTAGGAAGTGAATCTAGATCTTCAGTGCAATGAATGTCGCTCTTCCTCACAGAGATGTATGTGTGATTGTTTTAGGAGTCAGTGACCTTTAAGGATGTGGCCGTGAACTTCACCCTGGAAGAGTGGGCTCTGCTGGGTCCTTCCCAAAAGCAGCTCTACAGAGATGTAATGCAGGAAACCCTCAGGAACCTGGTTGCCATAGGTGAGCATGGCATCATTCCCCAGTGAATCAGAGAACAAGTGTTTCTTGCTCATCAGTGTTGTTTCCTTATTTGGAAGATGGAAAAGGAACATTTAGAGGATTATTCCTGGCATTATCACATTATATAATCTAGCTAGACTCTGATAATATTTTCAATAATGTAATAATTCCTAATGATTTTTCTGTCTCTACATTTTAGGAGAAAAATGTGAAGACTCGAGTATTGAAGATGGGCACAAAAACCCCAGGAGAACTCCAAGGTAATTTGGACTCAGAAAAGAAATGTTGTACCTCAAGAATCCTGGTGTATCAAAAAAGTTTAAAAATAAGCAAATGGTAGAAATACGCCCAGTTTCAACTTGATTTAATCCCTGAAAATTTTGTCAAAAACTACTACCAGGTGACATCCATATGTGGAAAATATGAAATGTTCCAATCTTGAATACTTCTGAGGCACTAACATCTTGTTCTAAGTGAGTTTCCGATGGCTGAATATTAGTGAATTTTGTTTTGTGTATCAGGAAACTGTAAAAACAAGTGTTGTAGTTACTTGTTGCTGGGTCACAATGCCTAATACCAACAACTCTAAAGAGAAAATATTTATTTAGGCTCACTGTTTGTAAAGGTTTCAGTCCATAGTCAGCTGGCTCCAAGGCAGGGCAGCATGCCAGAGGGGTACACAGTAGAGAAACAGCTCATGGCATGGCAGCAAGAAGCAGAGAGATCAAGAAAGAAGGAGGTATCTACCCTTCCAGCCACGCCCTCGTCCTGTCACCGGGCTTCCTTCCCATATCACATTCAGGTGTAAACTCATCCGTGTACCAATCCACTGATGCCATCATGCCCCCGTGATCCAGTCACCTCCCAAGAGCCCCACCTATGAGCACATGAGGCTTTTGGAGGACGTCTAGATATAAACCGTAGCCTCTGCTATTGGACCCCAAAGATTCATAGACGTATTTTAAAGCAGACTGCATTTAGTCCATCTCTAGGAGTTGCCAGAGTCCTAGCAGTTTCAGCACTGCTGAAAAGTTCATGTCCAAAGTTTCCTCTGAGATTTAAGGCAGACTCTTAGCTGTAAACCCCTGTAAAACTGAAAGAAAAATTAAACATGTCTAACATATGTGGCATAAAATATTCATTCCAAATGGCGGAAATAAGATAGAAAGGAATGGGACCAAAGCAAGACTGAAATCCAGGGCACACATTAAATCCTGTACTTCCATGTCCATCACCCGCAGTAATTTCTGGTGAGATGTGAACTCCAGTGGTTTGGGTAGCCTGCTCCTATGGCACCATCAGTGGTTGCAGACCTCGAGGCTTCTCTCTTGGGGTGGCTTTGCTCACTCCTTGTGGCTTTCCTCAGCCATTCCAAATTCCTGCCTTTCCCAAATCCTGGGGCCTCCCCTGTACTTTGGGCCTCACTCTCACAACTTATCGTACTGCCCTCTTAGGGGCATGCTGCCTGTCCTCACAGGCCTTCTGAAATCTCGATGGAAGCCTCTTTGAGCTGACAACTTTTGCATTCTGCATGGACATAAAATAAGCAGCTCTAGGATGATGCCAAGATCTGCCACGAGTTTGAGCAGTACCTTAGCCCTTTTGCATCTTGCTGATAGTTGTAAAGGCCTCCGAGTGCGTGGATGGCCGAGCACAGTGTAGTGAATCCTGAGAAAGTAATTCCCATTACCCAGGGTGCCACCATTCTGGAGCATGGTGCCCAGGGTTCTCTCTCCTGAAAGCAGAGTCTTAATTTTCCACTCTTGAGTCTGCAGGCTCTTTTCTACTCCATCTTTCCAGGGTCTGACTTCACTGGGGCTTCCTTATTGGTCAACTCAAACCTTTTAAAATCACTTAGCTATGCTTTTACTCTTGATTCTCAAGGTAGAGCTGGCTGAAAGCTACCACCAACAAGCAAATGATGGAAATAAACCTAGCTTCAAATTGGTTTAGTGCCTGAAAATTTTGTCGAAAACTATATACAAGGGCTGGGGATTTAGCTCAGTGATTAGAGTGCTTGCCTTGCAAGCACAAGGGCCTGAGTTCAATCCCCGGCACCACAAAAAAAAAAAAAAAAGAAAACTATATACAAAGTGAACGTTTATATTTGGGCAATCTGAAATGTTCTGGTCTTGAACACCTCTGGACACTAACATTGTGGTATAAGTGAGTTTATGATGGTTGAATATTTACAAATTTTCCTTTACATATAAAATGTAAAATGTTACATGATATGACTCAGGGTTTGGGTACAAAGTATATATAAAACAAAAATGAATTTTGTATTTACACTTAAACCCATATTCATGATAACATTATAGATGTGCAAGTATTTCAAAATATAGTTTTGGTTCCTAGCGTTTGCATCAGGAATACTCAAATGTATTTAAGAATGACTTTGATATTAAGTGTTTGCCAAACACCTAACATGGATACAGTATTTTAAAAACTCATATCAATACCACTGTTTTGATAATAACTGTCCTTGAGTCATCCTGCACAACATTCAGTTCATTCATATTCAAAAATTGTCACAGAGCCTAAAGCCAACCCTTCTAGTAAATTACAAATAAACAAAATCTTATTTATGTACTTCTCTTTTTTATTTTTACAGGAGTCAAGCTGTAGGCAAACTCTATGACTATAAAGAAGGTAGTCAACGCAGAGAAACCTTCAACCAGACACCAGAGCATGTTGTAAAGAAGAAAACTCCCTCTGGAGCATCATCTTGTGAAAGCTTTTTATGTGGAGGGGTCCTCATTAAACATCCATCCTTAAATGTGCCCCTCAGAGCTCACACTGTATGCAAACTTAATGAAAATCGGGAATGTGGAGAGAAGCCTTACAAACACAAGGAAAAAGGGAAAACCCAAGGCTTTCAGAAACTTGAAAAGACTCAGACTGGAGAGAAACCTTATGGATGTAAGCAAGTTGTGAATGGCTTTACTCATTCTCCTTCTCTTCAAACGCATGAACAAATTCACGGTGGAAAGAAATGCCATGTATGTAAACAATGTGGGAAAACCTATGCAAGTTCCAGTTCCCTTCAAACCCATGAAAGAATTCACACTGGAGAGAAACCCTACCTGTGTAAGCATTGTGGTAAAGCCTTTGGTCGTTTCAGTTCCCTTCAAAGACATGAAAGAATTCACACCGGAGAGAAGCCTTATGTGTGTAAGCGCTGTGGGAAAGCCTTCACGGATCACAGTTCCCTTCGGTACCATGAATGGGTTCACCGTGGAGAAAAGCCCTATATATGTAACCAGTGTGGGAAAGCTTTCATTTGTTCTGCTACATTTCAACAACATGAAAGGATTCACACGGGAGAGAAGCCTTATATGTGTATACAGTGCCAGAAAGTTTTCATTTCTTACAATGCCCTTCAAAGCCATAAGAAAATTCATACCGGAGAGAAACCTTGTGTATGTAAGCAATGTGGGAAAGCCTTCACTCATTCCAGTTCCCTCCGATACCATGAAATAGTTCACAGTGGAGAAAAACCCTACATATGTAAGCAGTGTGGTAAAGCGTACACACATTGCAGTTCCCTTCGATACCATGAAATGGTTCACGGTGGAGAGAAACCGTATGTGTGTAAGCAATGTGGGAAGGCCTTTAGTTCTTCCTCATATATTCAGTTACATGAACGGACTCACACTGGAGAGACACCCTACGTACATAAGCACTGTGGAAATGTCTTCTTACCTGTGACTGAGTTTCAAAGCCATGGAGGGATTCACAGTGGAGAGAAACCATATGAGTGTAAGCAATGTGGGAAAGCCTTCCTTTGGGAAAGTAATTTTCGAAGACATAAAAAAGTTCATAGTGGAGAGAAACCATATGAATGTAAGCAGTGTGGGAAAGCATTTCTTTGGGAAAGTAGTTTTCGACAGCATAAAGAAGTTCACAGTGGAGAGAAACCATACGAGTGTGGGCAGTGTGGGAAAGCTTTCCTTTGGGAAAGGAGTTTTCGAAGACATAAAAAGGTACACGGTAGAGAGAAACCACACGAGTTAAGCGATGGAGGAAAGCTTTCTCTCATCCTAGTCACTTGATAAACCATAAAAAAGGCAGAAAGGAGATTAAGCCTATTTGTGTAAGCAATGTAGAAAAACCTGCAGACTGTCCATTTCTCTCCTGACACATGTAAAAACTGACATTGGAAAGAAACCATTTGTATGTGTGCATGTGAGAAAGCCTGCAGTTCTCACACTTTATTTCTCAGATACATAAGAATTCACAGCTGAGAGTAATGCTGAATATAGACTGTGGGAAGGCTTCATTATCAGAAGACCGTTCTAGCACTCATGAGACTATACGGAAGAGGACTTGTATTAGTATAAAGCATGTGAAAATGCCTCTAGTCATCTTGCTCGAGTCACAGATGTAACAATATGGAGAAAAACCTTGACTAGAAGAAATGTGCAAAGGTCTTCATTTGACATACATGTGAATGCACAATGGATTAAAGTCCTGTGAGGATTCCCGATGTAGCAGAGTCCTGTAAAAGTAACATAAACAGTTTCATACAAAGTAATTTGTGTGTCATACTCCAGAAAGCACACGACCTCTATGAAATTTCCTGGGTGCCATAAATATGTACATATATTTTTTATCATGGTCCATTCTTTTGTTTTATTTTGTTTTTGTTTTTTGAGACAGGGTCTCACTCTATACTGCAGGCTGACCCTGAATTTGCAGTGGTCCTCCTGCCTCAGCCTCCCGAATGCTGGGATGTGCTATGACACCAGGCTCATGCCTCATTCTTAAAGTAGAATTTTGGTCTGTGTGTATCTAATTAGTATTTTTCTAAACAGGCATTAAGCTAAGCACTATGTTGCCTGTCTATCGTCCTACTCCAAGGAAGCTGAGACAGAAGATCAGTTGATGCCTAGAGTTGGATACCCAATTCTGACATTAAGGTGACATAATTTTATAAGGTGACATAATTTTTGTTGAAGCAATCGTGAAGGAGTTTAGTGAGTGTTTTTAAATCAAATCAGGTCATGAGTTTTTTCTCCTGTCATTTGGAACTGTTGTGTATCTATGGGTGAATTGAAACCTTAGTGTCATTTGGCTTAAATTTTATGTTTTTACTGAAATACTGCTAAATGGGACATTGAAAATGAAGTTTTACTAATTTTTTGTATTTTCTTGCTGGCTGTAACCCACAGGTTCTTACCTTTCATATACCTGCTGCATCATTCTGTTGGAACAAATAATAGTTTTTACATAACTTTTATTCTTTTATCTGATGTATATTTTCTTATCTCTACATGTTTTTTTAGAAAGTTTTTTTAACTGCCTAAAATACCTTTGAGATTAACAAATGTTTTTTCATTTACTCTCTATATCCCATAGGAAAAATAGATTTGCTTAATTTATAACTTTGCTGAATTTTTTTTCTTTGATGTCAAAAGTCATTAGGGTGTGCAAACCAATTAAGGTATTTTCCCATCATATAAATTGTATTCAATATACTTAAATTGTTAAAACTAATATGGTGCTTATAATTTGTCCTTCACTCTTCATACAAAAGATACATCAGGCTGATTTGAGTGCCCTCTTGCCAGAGACCATCAGGATACCTTTTGTCACATAGGAAATAATGAATTATGATAAATCTGTTTACATACCATATCTGAGTGCATGTTTCATTAAGAACACTGACCACAGAATTTGACAGGAACAGAGTTTTAGGGGATTGATTGCTGTTCATTGTAGTGTAACTTCTCCCTCTGTTGGATGCACTGATGGGTAAATGCATTTCTGTCTTTGGTAAGCACTGTAGTTTTTATCTGGAAGCTTGCATTTAATACAGCAGCCTAGTGAACGTGAGGCCTTTGTGTAGCCTACCTTAAATATGCTCAAGTCAGTTACATTGCATAGGATTGGGCAAAATCATTAACTTGCAGTGTATTTTATAGTAAAATGTTGACTCATGGAATTTATTGAATACAGTCCACTGTAGAATATCAGCTTTTACACACGTGAACGGACAGTCCTCTGACAGCGGTTGCTGCCCAGCATCACCAGAAAGTACAGCGCTGTATATTGCCACTTGGCATGAGATCAAACCTTAAAAATTGAAAGCATTTTCTCCTGGACACATTTCACTTTTCCACCATTTTAACATCTAAATGTCATAATTTGGACACCCAGAAGTCCTCATATCTGTTCAAAAGTGTTCCTCATATCTGTTAAAATATAAAACTTCACTTATTCTTTACCATGCTTATCTTACTTTGCCTTTTTTGTGAGGCTAAGGAGAGCAATATAATTTGGTGCATGGTCAGCATATGAATCTAGAAAGGGAAAGGAAGACCATCATTGCTGCAGTCAAGCTTTTGCTTCAGAAAATACGCTTTTCACATTAAATATGGAAGGTCTCAACCACAGCAGCGTTGTAGGCTACAAACATACGGAATTGAGCACAAGTAATCTGGGTACTCCAGGGTAAATACAGAACCATGAAAAAACTAATTTTTGCAATATTGGTGCTTCTACTTTTGTGAAAGAATCTGCGTGAGTAAGAAACATGTAGGAGGCTGAGGCAGGAGGGTCACAGTGAGTTTGAGGACAGCCTGAACTACATAGAAGACCCTGTCTATAAAAACAAAAGCCAAAAATAAATAAATGGTAAAACATCTGTTTAAAGATACAAATAAAGGCTGTAGTGGGAAGTAAACCATGACTTGTGGTAAGGAGTCTTGGGATGTGTTGTTAAACTGTATGGAACGCGATTGTGTAAATATGTCATTGGTCATTTATCTACATGTGGTAACTCCTAAACTCTCTGTCTCAGAAGTTGCTCGTTTGTCAGTGTTGACAGTGAAGATGGTCCTGCATTCTTGGGACTGACCACCATAATTTTGTTCAACGATAACATTTAGGTATAGTTCAAGATTTTGATTGGAAGTCTTTTTGCCTGTAATACCTGAACTTGAAGTTGGACATGAGATACTGGTGCTTGAAACATCTCATCACTTCTGCCCAGAGATCTGTGTGGTGTGTCTAATATCCGTCAAGGATTTCAAACTATGTTTCCTATTAAGCCATCTCATTTTGCTGCTATGTATAGCAAGTAACGCAAAGTGTATACCCTCAAGGCTCAGGGATTTTTCTTTTTTTTTTTTTTTTTTTTTGAGACAGAGTCTCACTATGTAGTTCAGGCTGACCTTGAACTCACTATGTACCCCAGGCTGACCTTGAATTTGGCAATCCTCCTGCCTCAGCCTCCCAAGAGTTGGGATTACAGGCATGTGCCACCACACCCAACAAGGCCCAAGGATCTTTCCAGTTTGAGAAACAGTTACAATCATCATCACAGTGCTAACCTGTCACTGGTGTTTCCTGTGGCTGAGATGATGTGTAAGCCTGGAATTTCCTGCTTGAACATCAAAGGAAGTATGGTAACTTCAAAGTTGCTTATCTAATTAATAATCGAACAGCAAACAGTTTTTCATTTTGAGTAACATCCCAGTTTTGTGGTAAAGGAAATGTAGTTGACATCATCGTCATGAAAAACGTAAGTGTAAGTGGTAGCGTTGTGTTTCATTCATCCCACAAACTCCCAAGTCCATTTTGCTGTTTGCAGGTGTCATTTCCATGTGTTAAAGAAGTGAGAAGGGTAACTTTTATTGAAGGACATAGGAAAGGCACTCTTCGTGCATTTCTTATTAATTTTGTTAACATAATGGATACCGTATGATTTCAAAGTTGTTCATACCTCACTTGATCCTTTCCCCCCTTCCTTACAATGGAGCAAGTAAGTCAAGCACAGACAGCAAGAGGCCTCTCACAAACTCACCTCAGTGATGGATTGTCTCAGTACAGTGAATCAGTTTACTGCCACGTGTCTTCATGTCTTTGGGTACTCACACGTATCAAGCGCAGGTGCTTTGCACAAGCCTCATGTTCTTCTGTATGTGTTACTGCTTGTGTCTAGATTCCTCCAAAAATTTCATGCCATCTTATGTGGGCTTTTCAGAGGTGTCTGGATCTAGGATGTGATGCTGGGGTTGATGGTGTGAGCTGGGATTAAGGGTGTCCCACCCTGGATGTGAGCGCTACCTCCCATAAGGGTGGGTAGCCTGGATGGAATATAAGGGACAGAAAGGCAGCTGCCACCCTTGCTTGCTGCTGCTACTTCTGCTGCCTCCCGCCTGCTCTGTGATGCCCCTGTGCTGTGCCACCCTGCCTTAGAGCCAGCCGATTATGGACTGAAACCTCTACAAACTGTGAGCCAAAATAAACCTTTCTTCCTGTCACTCCAGGTGGTGGGTATTTTGTCTCAGCAATGAGAAAAGTAAGACAGCATGTTTAGTGCTTGGTATCATTATTTCCAGTTTTAATATACCTCAACATTAGGGGCTGTAAGTTGTGAATATTGTGTTCTCATTCAATAAGAAAAACAACTCAATTTTAAAGATAGGAAAATTCTTGCTTATGCATGTTTTCTGTTTTGCATATAGTAAGGTCAAAAAGGAAAGGAGGGTAAATCGTACTTGTGATAAATAAGTTTAAGTAGAAATGTTACTTATTCAGGAAGAAAATACATGATTGATTTGTATTGCTAAATTGAGTTCATTTTCATGAGCACCAACTTTCAGTAGCATTACTAAAGAATTTCAAATGTTCATGTAGGTTTTCCTGTTTGGCCCTATTTCATGGTGTCTCCCTGAGTTGTATATTCCTTTTCAACCTTTCATATACTGTGTATTTAAGAACATGGGCAAATTAATGCACTAGTGATACAGTTGAAACTTGGAATGCAAGTAACTTGGTCTGTGAGTGTTTCCACAAGTTAGGCAAACATTTCTAAGAAATTTTAACTTGATATGAGCAGTGTCTTGCAATATAAGCAGTATATCATGCCGATTGTCTGGTGATCATAACTGGTTCCCCCTCTCTCCTCTCCTCCCCTCTTCTCTATGCTTTGATATAGAAGTGCTTTGTATTACATGCAGAATGAATTATTCTCACAAACCAAGGTTTGGGGTTTCTGTTTGTTTGGTTTTTTGTTTGGGTGCTGGGGATCGAACTCGGCGCCTTGCACTTGCTAGGCAAGCACTGTACCACTCGAGCTAAATCCCCAGCCCCTCACAAACCAAGGTTTTGACCATCAGCACAGAAAGTAATTTTAATTCTTCAGAACCGCTGTAACAAGAAAACAACTTAGGTGTGAACAGAAAGAACAGTGACAACATGTGAGGGACTGACTGGATCGCAAAGATTGAATAATGGCTCCTGCTGTGGGACACTGTCGGTGAGAAGCACAAGCCGTCCAAGCAGGTACTTTATGATAACACAGAAGTGGCACAGATAATGGCCACATCTTGTTTGGTGAAGACAGGATTTCACAGTGCGTGTTATCAAAGAATAATTTTTAATAGCTCCCTCTTCTTGGCTTGGAAACCTGAGTTTCAGCAACAAACATATGGGTATGCTTGCATATAAGATCAATTTAAATGAAATGGTGTTTCTATGAACAATTCACTCATCACTGTTTTTTATTCTTTTACAAGCTTCGCTTGTAGTCATTTCTACATGACTACTCACTGAACGTATTTCATAAGGTATACGAATGTGAACATGCCCAAGACAATTTCTCACACGCAGCAATTGCTAGTTTATATATTCCATTGAGATTATTTATTAAAAATCCATCTTTTGCTTTTTCACTGCAACTACATTTTTTGAGTCTTGTTTCCTGTTTTAATTATTACAATGATTTTCATATGGTGTTGATGGCATCAGTTTTTCTTCCTTCACATGAATATATAACTATTCAATATCATTTCTTTCTGAGATGCTAAAATTATATTTCTCTTCCCGTTTAGTCAATCTTCCCATCTTTTAGTGATTAGGAACCAATGTTCTCATCATAGGCAAAATGTGCATTTCGTGACCATTGTTTTACTTGTGGCTTTGGACTGAGTTTAGCACTATCCCTGTCCCTATTTTGTGTTTTAGAACCTGATCCCTTGACCCTGATTGCTGGCCCCTCATGAAAGCATCAGTGTTGTTAAAAGAAGAGCAGAGAGATGATTCTTACCCCCATTTTAAGATCTGGCCAGAAGGTTTTCCTCTCCAAGCAGGAAAACAGGCTTCACTAGCCATCAGGTTAGCGGACATCTAGGTACTACACTTCACAGGCTCCAGAACTGTGAGAGTGAAGGTGGTGCTTTAGCCACTCAGCCTGTGGGATTTTCTTACAGCCTCCCGAGTTTTCCTAGAACCTCACCACTTGCTTTTCTACAAATTCATTATGAACTCTATGGTATGATCATTGCATAGAAATCAACCTGAGTTGGCCCCAAATTCTCTACATTTTCTCGTGCCTCTGATTTTAGAAAGGGTACTGATTCCAACCCAAACTTTTATAACCTTTACAATGTTTTATATAACCTTTATAATGTTTTAAAAACAGGCTGAAACCCTGGTGTGGTAGCTCACACCTATAATCCTAGCACTGGGGTTGAGGCAGGAGGATCACTGAATTCGTGCCCAGCCTGAATTCCATAGTAAATTCAAGGCCAGCCTGAACCACACAGAGAAGAGCCTGTCTTACCAAAGAAACAAAAATAAAACAAGGTCAAGGCAGGAATTGGGACACCCGGAAGACGGGAGGCAGTGAGAGATTGATGAGTAAACTGCATGGAAAATTACTAGTAGTATCTCAGGAGGCCTGTCTGCCATGTGGAAAGTGATAAAACCAGAAGGCGCGGGGAACATGGAGCATCGTGAGCTGAAGGGGCAAGAAGCAAAATTAACCAAAACCCAGTGAGATTGAACTTTAGCAGGCTCTAAATGGTTATTCGGCAGGAGTTGTGGCCTGTGGAAGATGGAAGCAGAATTACCATCTCCTAAGGATTGTTGGCAGGTAAGAGAATAAGTACTGTGATTTCTCTATCTTACCAGCTGCTTTCCTGCTGACAGCTTGCACCAGTTGAACCAACTAGAAGCCAGAGCCTTCTGGCTCAGAGGCTCCTACCCAGTGGGAAATGACGAGTGTGCATGTCCACACCATCGGCCCAGGGTGCAGAGCAGGGTACGACTCCAGAGTGCATGTGCCTAATCAGTAGGTGCCCTTAGCACTGGGATACTGCCTACTTGTTAGAGATGGAGTTCGGGTACTATATTTTTGGAAAAGATTTCATGGTGTTTTCAAAGTGCCAGAATCATCCCCTCCATTTTCTCCAGCCTCTTGTGTCATCCTCTCTTTAAAGTTTTCCTAATGAAATTTTACCATGTGGCTGTTCGTCTCATCTGTGCTGGCTCATGATGGTTGAATTTGTGATATTTCTCCCCCTTTTTGATGGTAGAAGAATTCAGGTGTGGTAGCCCACACCCGTAATTGAAGCATTCTGGAATGCAGAGGCATAAGGACTACAAGTTTGAGTCTGTCCCAGAAAACAGCAACTTGGTGTGACCTTCTCTAAAATGTAGCAAAAACAAACAAATGATGGGGATGTGCCTTAGTGTGAAGGCCCTAGGTCTCATGCCCAGTATGGCAAAACAAAACATTGTGCAAACCATGCTTCCCATTTTTAATTTTATCCTTTTTCTAGGATCATGATATATACGGTGCGCTACTGTCATGGCACTGGGGTGAAAGCGTGAGCTACAGCCCTCAGCCAACCAAAGGATCACTGTGCTATTCATCAAGACAAGGGGAAGAAAATGCTGAAAATATTTCTGGAGATGTTCAAAGCCACCCCTACCAAGAAGGCCAAGAGTGTTACTCTCTTTAGGGTAGAAGTATTTATACAGATGGGCTGAGGACACATATGGGAACTTGTACCTCTCTGCCCAAGCCAGGCTTAGCTCTCTGATCCCCACATTCTGGTACAGGATGGCTCACCCATCCTGCTCATGAGTTAATTTGGCCGAAGTATGGCTTAGTCCACTGGTCTTACAGGCGCAAGCCATAACTCATGGTCCATACGGTGCTAATCCTCGAGGCATTCGAAATGCAAGAAGTATGTAGTATGACTTCCTCCATGTAGATTTGTAAAAATATCTCAGTCTGAAGGTTGGGTTCAGTATTGCCACAGTAGGAGCTATTTTAAAGAACCCCCAACTAGGTCAATGACCAATGGGAATACAGGTTTGGAGACACCACCAGTCTTTGTGAGGCAATTCTTTCTAGGTTCGTTGTGAGGAAAAATGTGTCACATAACTGCTAAAGGCTTCATCATATGTCTGTGTTTAAATTGTTAGATGCCAGCCCAGGTTTATTACGGCACACAGCTCAATTACGTTCACAGCCCAGGTCTGCCGCCCGGGCGGACACCGAGACAAAGCAATCGGCCTAGCAGACCAGGTCTACCAGGTCCACCATGAGGTTAACGCAGCTCAATTACGTTAACACAGCTCGATTAGGTTGAAACAGCTCAATTAGGTTGAAACAGCTCAATTAGGTTCGCAGCCCAGGTCCGCAGCCCAGGTCCGCCACCCAGGCGCAGCTGCTCAGAATCACAGCTCAGCGGCTCAGGACCACAGCTGCTCAGGATCACGGCTCAGTGTCTGCGGCGTCTCGGGATCGCAGCTCGGCGTCTCAGGATCTCGGCGTCAATGGCCAGACTCCACGCAGAAGTAAGGCAGCGGAGACCGGGCAGAGGAGAGAAAGAGCGGGCAGGCTGGCGACGCTCGCCGTGGAGATGTTGCAGCTTTTTTGTAACGTCCCGGCTCCTCGCCTTCTCTCCAGCGAATGCCGCGCGAATGGCTCGGATAGTTGCCTTTTATCCCTTAGTCGCCGCCCCTTTCGTGACGTTGGAGGTTCGAAAAGTGCGCGCTTAGGATTGGTCCTTTCTGTATGGGGTGGTTGGGTGGTGGGTAACGCCCCTGAGCAAATTGGCGCGACCGCCTTGTTGAGGACCCTAGTCGGGGGGCGGGGCCATTGTTTCGGCGGGAAATTCTGGCATAGAGAAGGGAGAAGGGGGCTTTTCTTTTGAGAAACCACTGATGGCCATTTTGGGTGTCTGTGGTGGGTCATCCTAACATAAATAATCTCCCTATGTCCATGTTCTGTGTGCTTCCAATAAAGAATAGCTGAGTAGCAATTGGAAGACACCCAAGAATATTCTTTTGTAGTTGAGAGCATGCAGCCTTTAAAGGGATGCTATATATCTGTGTGATTGTAACCTCCACAATCTAACAAAGATACATAAATGTAAGCTTTTGATATCATCAGAGAAGAAGTGTGCTCAAAAGGGATGGAAATCAACAAAGCACAAGCTACTTGGATTGAGGATGTAGTTCAGCAGGAGAGTACACAGGCTGCTTAGATGAGGACCGACTTGATCCTCAACACTGCTCTACAGAAGAGAGAAAAGAAAGTAAAAAAAGAAAAATGACCAAGAAAGTTTAAAAAAGATGGTGAGGTAGAAATACATCAACAATGAACCTGTCAGAATTTTTTTATTTGGGAGCTCATACTTTGTTGGATGGTCATTGACATTTTTGCATGGTTTCCTCTTTGAGGATATTTGGATTAGACAGTTATTTTAATTTTTGCATATACCTATACCATATAAAAATTTATTCAGTATATTTGTACACATTTCTTCCTACTCTTTCTGTATTTGAGATATAAATTCATCTCTCTGCCTTCTCCATATGTACAGTGTGCATGATGTAGAATTTTCTCTGTTATGTGCCTTTATCTTAAAATTCTATTTTATGTGCATTTACATTTTATGTATGCATATAATATATGGTTAATAGTATGAATGTTTATTTTTGTGTTAGTATATAAATTGATATATAGGAAGAGTTTTATACTATTTGTAGTTATATAACATTCAGAATCAATAGATATATCTGACTATATCTAAATGTATGCATAACTATGTGTCCACATGTGTATTTATATATATATAATATTTATGATAAATGAGATTCCTTATAAAGCAGTAGTTAATACTGTTACGAAGTCTGAAAATTTCCAGTATGTATAATCAGCAAGCTGGAGACTCAGAGCCAATGGTATTATTTCCGTTGTGACAGCCAATAGATTGAAGACCCCAGAAGAGCTAATTTTTTAGTGCAAAGGCTGGAAAAGATCCTTGTACTGCTCAGTACAGCCAGACAGGAGGAGTGCACACTTATTAGACATCTCGTGCTGTTGTAGTTTCCAACATTTGTATGAGGCCCATCCACGTTTCTATTTTTGGCTCTCTCAAATTCCACTGTCCAGATATCCCAGAATTCATTTATCCATGCATATACAATGGACAATGGGACTGTCTCCACATTTTAGATATCAGGAAGATGGCTGCGATGAGCATGGATGTGCCAAATGTATTTTTTATTTGACTGTTTCTTGAGACAGGGTTTTAATACACTGCCAAGGAAAGTTTCAAACTTTGGGGTTCCAGTGAGAGTCATACTTCAGCATCGTGAGTACCCAAGATTACAGTTATCTACTGGCACACTCCAGTGGAAATGTATAACTTCAGAGACAACAAACACCAGTCAACTCAAACTCTTTAATAAAATTGAGAAGGAAGTAGCACTTCCAAAATGATTCTTGGAAGCTAGCATTACCCTGATCCCAAAAGCAGACAGGGATCCAACCAAAAAAGAGAGCTACGGGCCAATCTCACTAATGAATATAGATGTATAAAACCCTGAGAAGATACTAGCAATTGTCATGTAACAAATCATCAGAAATATCATATATCATGAACAAGCAGGCTTCATCCCAGGCATGAAGCATAGTTCAACATACACAAATCAGTAAATGTAATTCATCACATATACAGAAGCAAGGACAAAAATCAAACGATCCTCTCAGTACTGTAGAAAAACCCTTTGACAAAGTCCAAAACTGATTCATGATAAAACCCCTGAATAGGTATAGAAGGACCTTATCTTAATAAGAAAAAAACCATTTATGACCATTCTACTGCCAACATCATATTAAATGGTGAAAAATGGAAACTTTCCTCTCCAAAATCAGGAATGAGACAAGGATGTCCACTGTCACAACTCATGTTTGACACAGTCCTTGAAACACTAGCCAGAGCAATCAGGCAAGAGACGGAAACAAAAGGAATATTTGTAGGAAAGGACAGAGTCAAAGTATCACAATTTGCAGATGACATCATCTTCTACTTTCAAAACCCAAAAAATTCCACCCAAAGAAATAATAAACAACTTCTGGAATGTAGCAGGATACAAAATAAAGACACAAAAATTGATAGCATTCCTATACACTAATAATGAGCTCACTGAGAAAGAAATTAGCAAAACAGTACCATTTCACAATACCAATCAAGAAAAATTAAATCCTTAGGAATTAACCTAACCAAGGAAGTGAAAGACCTCTTCAATGAAAATTACATGAATCCGCAAAAGGAAATCTAGGAGGACCTCAGAAAACGGAAAGATACACCCTGTTTTGGTATAGGCAGAAACAATATAATGAAAATGGCTATATTTTCAAAACTAATATACAGGTTTAACACAATCTTAGTCGAATTACCAACAGCATTTCTCACAGACCTTAAGAAAAGAATGCTAAAATTCATATGGATCCAGAAGAGACCCAGAATATCAAAAGCAATCCTGGGTAACAAAAATAAAGCAGGAGGCATCACAATCCCAGATTGGAAGTTATACTTCAAAGCTACCTACTGATTAAAACCACATGGTACTGGCACAAAAACAGGCATGTG
>PVJO010024784.1:0-23769 GCA_004026905.1 Hystrix cristata
TACTTCTGTACTTTCCCTAGGCCTGCACAAAGGGACTGCAGAAAAGAATGAATGTCAAAGAAGCATCTAGATCCACATTTCTCACCCTATACCAAAAAACAAACAAAAACAAAATGGATCAAAGACCAAGATGTGAAAACAGAAACACTGAATCTGCTGGAAGAAAAAAATTAGTAAAACTCTTCAAGACACAGGCATAGCCAAGGACTTTCTGAGATGACACCGGTTACACCACACGTAATACCTAGAATCAACAAATGGGATCATATCAAATTTAAAAACTTCTGCACAGCAAAGGAAACAACCAACAGAGTGCAGAAAAACTTACAGAATGGTAAAAAATGTTGCCAGCTACTTCTTGGACAGAGGATTAATATCTAGAATATATAAAGAATTCACAAAAATCAGACACACCCCTAGATAAAGGATCCAATTTAAAAAATGGGCAATTAAAATGAATAGACACTTCTCAAAAGAAGTGCAAATGGCCAATAAGTACATTAAAATGTTTGGCATCTTTTGGGTGTCAGAGAAATGCAAATTAAAACAACACTGAGATTTCACCTTAAGAATGACTATCATTGAAAACTCAAAAAAAAAAAAGATCACAAAACTGCAGGGAAAAAGGAACATTTCCACTTTATTGGTGGGAATATAAACTAGAACAATGGAGACTCATCAAAAACTAAAAATAGAAATTCCATTTGATCCAGCTATACTTCTGAGTATTTTCCCAAAAGACTTAAAAAGGCATCAGGCTAGAGTGGTACAAGCATATCCATGTTTATTAGGAGCACAGTAGCTAAATTATGGAAGTGGGCCATATGCCCATCAAGAGATGAATGGATAAGGAAAATGTGGCATATATACACAATGAAGTACTACTCACCCATAAAGAAGGATAAATTTGAGTCATTTGTAGGAAAATGGGTAGATCTTCAGTCCATACTGCTAAGTGAAATACATCAGACGCAGAAGGTTAAGCGATGCCCGATTCTCTAACATGAGAAGCCCAAAACAAATAATGTAAAGAGCAAAATAAAAGAGAGATGGTAAGAGACAGGGAGGAGATGGTAAAGGGAACTGTGCAAGAGGGAAAAGATCAGGGGAGAAGACAGAGTAAAATGATTAAGATGTGATATGTGTATTACCAACTTTCCGAGATGAATGCAATTATTATGTGTTGCAAACATACACTAATTTTTTTTTAAAAGCAAACAGGAAAGAGGAAAGTCAGGAATGCTCTCCCCTTTCAGGTTCTTCCAAAGCTACTCTCCTCACTTCCCCTGAGCATCCTCACTCTACCCCAGTGGAGCCAGGTTTCTGCCTCCTCCCAAGTTTAATGTCATTATCTTAAACTGTGTCATTGTCCCTGCCAGGATCAGATCCAGCAGGGTCTATAAAAATAGGCAGTACACAGTGATTAGGAGCAAGCCCTGACGTCGCAGAAGGCTGATTTAAGTCCAGGTTCAAACACTTACCTGTCCTCTGCGACGGTAGGCTGGGGACAACAGTCTCACACCTCATATTGGCCCTGAAGAATGAATGTGGTAAAAGTCAAGTTCTTGGTAAATCTACTCAAACTGGGACCTGTGGCATGATAATCTTCTGGAAATTGATAGCTATTTTAAGAAATTTAACACCCACATGTCTTCATTACTTGTTTCCTCCCTCCCTTCCTCTCTTCCTTTCTTTTAAAAGAAATATAAGATATCGGGAGGCAGGGTTTGTGTTCCAGCTTAGCCGCATTTGTACTATATGGTTTTGGACAAGTGGCTCACCTCTGAAAGCTTGTTTATCTAAAAATAATAATAACGGCTATTATTTGATGGACCACCCAGTCCACTAAGGAGTATTACTACCTCACAGAACTCAGTTCTCTTAACTTTGCAAGGAAGGTATTTTTCACAATTTAGAGATGAGAGATTTTGTAGCTGGCCAAACTTACTCCCTGGGCCTCAAAGCTGATGTTCGTCTCCTTGCACCACCCTCTTCCCCACAGGGTGACACCCTGTCACCCTACAGGCCTCCCGTGTGAGCTTAGAGTCACTGGATCCAAAACTGCTCTCCGTGCTGCAGAGGGGCACAGAAAATGGCAGGCGTTACCTGATCTCCTGTGCTGGCTCCATATCTCTGCGCCCCCTGGGACCCATCTCTCAACCCACGATGCGTCCCTGGTGGAAGGACAGAGACGGCCAATCTAATGCTGTGCTCCTGAACAGCTTCCCCTTTGGACCTGGGACTGTTGCCTTGGAAACCAAGCAAATTCCTTGCTTTCTGCTCCAAGGATGGGAGGGTTGGCTGGTAAGGAAGCCAGAGCTGGGCTTCTGCTGCACTCTCTGCTGGTAGGTGCTCTTGGCCTTGGTGGTAAAAACCTAATAAAGATTCGAAAGAGACTAAAATCGAAGTCAGAAGATGGTCTAACCAGACCCTGACTCTGAAGTCCCAAGACCAGGAAGACAACAAGAGGAAGAACTGTGGGGAGACCAGAAAGAGGAAGAAGGACACAGTGGAGGTAGGTATCGGAACCCAGAAACCCTACTCAGGGACTATCAGAATGCAGATTCCTAGAGGATGATGGGAAACTGAACATGGACAAAAGAAGCTGTCAACATACTGCATCCATCCAGAGGGACAGGCTCATCTCTTCACAGCCCTCTGTCCCATCTCCAGGGAGCAGACCTCAGCAGGGGTCGGCCTCACAGAGAAGAGTTGTCAGGACAGGAGGGAGTGCCTCAAGAGAGTGTGCTCAGTATCTAAATAATGGGGTCAAGGCAAGACGGTGGAGCCAAAGATTCTTTTTGTATGAAGCACAGGGATTAAAAGATAATACAAACTGCCTGCTCCATTTACCCAAATTGGTTCTAGTTAGAGGCCTCATCTTTGTTTGACCTTGATTCTGCTTTCCCTGAGCCCAAGCTACAAACATACGTCACACCCCTCTTAGGAAATTCACCAACTGGTTGTGAAAATTTCCAAGTCGTTAGTGCCCAAATTCAATAAGTTTCAATTAGCCTCTCAAACAAAGAAAAGTCTCTCTTGTGTTTCCCATTTTGCGATGTACAAAGTGCTTGTTTCATGGCCACGAGTACCAGCTGTAGGTAATAATAGAACGAACCAAACTATGCTACAGCCCAACCTAGTTTCCACTTCAAAACCATATTCTTCTCATTGCTTTCAAAGAGGGATCTGCCCATCAAGGTGCTGGTATTTCGGCTATTGGGACTACAAATTACTCATTGTGTTAGTAGTGGACACAAGGAGACAGATGGGGATCGGAGAATACATTATCGACAGCAACAAGGACACCACAACTCTCAAGATTGTGGTTTTCTAGTAAGCGATCCCATTCCCTGCTCCAAATGGAAGGTAGATGGGCCAGTGCAGCAGGGCTGACTTGTCAACCAATCCATTGCTTTGCCTTTGAGCCTTGGATGCTGCTGAGGAAGCTGGAGTGCAGCGAGGTCATGAGGCCCCTCTGTGTCTGGGCGCAGGTCCAATGACAAGCAAGAGCCCTGCGTGGCTAAGCAATTAACCTCCCCAACAGAGTGGTGGGGCTGCTTGCACGCCCCTGCTCCTGCCATGAGCTAGTGCTGATGAGGTGGGAGGAGGAGACAGAGATAAACCCTTATCCCGGTTTGTCTGGACTAAAGTGTTCCTGAGATGTAAGACATTCAACCATCAAGACCTCGGCAGATCAGAATGATCTGGTCACCACACACAAGCTCTAAAGAAGGGACAGCACGTGGAGAGAGGAAGAGGGATGTTGCCCCGTGCGGTGGCTCCAGGAGCACCTCCAGGCTGATAAGAAGTGGGTTAATTAGTGGGTTTGTTGAGGGGAGGGGGTGAAATGTTGGATGTAAACACAATTAAACCTAATGCTCCTTGTGTGGTGGGACTACTGGTGATTTTATTTTATTACTTTCCTGCTTTTTTGAACTTTCTACAATAGACATCAATCACACGGTATATCAGAAAAAAGAACAAAATTATATTCAAATGACAGAAGTAAAAAGATAAAGGTGACTTGAATAATAACCCATTTTAAGAATATGACTTTAAAAATGTGATCATTTTCTCTTATCTCTCAATGGATATAAGAGGAAAATTATATTTATTAACTGATGTAGAATAACTAGTATGGAAAATGAGACATGTGTTCCAAATCAGCCCCACATTGCCTTTAGATTACCCAGTGGTAGTATCAAAATTTTTAAGTGGCTTTCAGTACTCTTTCCTTTTCGATCATAATTAACTGTGAATATTTAATCTAGATTTTCTTCCCAAACCCAGATTACATTATCTTATTCCTCACTGAATATCTTTATTGAAGTGTAATTATGATTCCTCCGTTTAAGTAGCATTTCCCATCATTGGAGCAAGAATGGCTGAAAATATAATTTGCTCTATCTCCTGCCTGACCGAGGGGAGAATCCGAAGCGATGGGGTTTGCATCCTAAAGCAGCTCCTTTCTGGATGTCTGGCTCTAAACCGGCCCAGGCTCAGGTTCTTCATTCAAAAGGCGGAGCTGGGTAGCACCTTCTCTCCAACAGTGTGCTTGGCACTCAGCTGCTCAGCTCAGCGAGTGTGGAAGTGCCCAACAGGCCACAGAGGTATTGTCCGACTTTTAACAGCGCTTATCAAGGGACTGATCATATTGCCTTATGTGCTGAGACACACACAAACCAGCTCAACCAGAAACAAAGACACTTCTTTCACTTCAGTCTCCCTCATCAGCTCTACCACCTTGGTGTTTGGAGCCAGAGACGCCCAAGGGGTTAGACGGCCTGCAACCAGGCAGGACCTGGAGTGAAGCTACAGACTCTGACCCGCCCCTCTTCTTCCCTGGCGGGGGCCCTGTGAGGCAAGTACGGCTCTGCTGGGATTGGAAAACAAAGCTTCCCACCGCTTCTCCACTGGCGACTGTTAAAAAGTCATATTTTCCTTGCTTTTCCCCAAAAGGGTGGAAAAACACTTTGAAAATCACAAGAGTCCTTCAGGCAGAAAACTGAACCAGCCCCTAAAAAGCCAGACAATAAACGTCAGACTAGTGTGAGAGAAGTGGGAGAGAAGATTCCCTTTAAACAGCTTCGGCGGGCATCCACTAAAGAGGTGGAAAATAAATCCTTTAAAAAGAGAGGTGAGCACCCTACCCTTCATATAGGTTTATGGTAAGCCCTCTTTAAAATTATTTCTTGGAGCAAAGAAGTTATTAGACACACACAGAGAGACGCACACTCGGACAGAGGAGCCTCCTCCCGTATAGTGCAGAGGCTGAGGGGAGACAAAGATGCTTCCATGGACAAGGCCTGCTTCCCAAATAAGCAACATCCCAGACAACGTGGGTGTCTGCCAGAAAACCACCCACCCAGATCCCCAAATATCATCTCTCCTCTCAGCCCCTCCGGTCCCACCCCAGCCTATCTTCAGAGCGTCTGCAACTCAGCCTCTCTTAGGTTAAGGCATTGCCCCTCTTACATAACCCCCTCTAGGGTTGGTACAAGCGGGTAATATTAGGCCAGACACATTTCAGGCACTCAGAGGAGCAAAGGAGGGGCCAGGATGGAAATGCGCTCTGTTAGACATCAGTGGAAAGAGCATGGTTGCCCAGAAAGTCTCACATTTCAGTGGGCCTCACAGCATCACCCAGAAGGCTTGCTGGCGCACAGATTGGGGTGCTGGGATCTCGGGTTCAAAGATTCACATCTGCAGCACACCGAGGCTGCTCCTCCAGTGTCTTCTGGTATCCCACGTTCGGGGAATCCAGCCCTTCGGCGGTGACCTGCCTGCCCACCGTGGTTGCTGTTAAGTTTTACTCTTCATTGGATTCTCATTCTGAAGCAGTGAAACACTGTGTCCAAGTTTTATTTAGCTTAGTTTGTTTGCTCGTGATTCCAGTGGTAGGTTTTCATTGTTGTTGTTGTTGTTTGAAAGCTTAAGTCTTACTAAAACTCTGGAAACTTCTCTGGCAATAAATCCTTAAAAGCACTTAATTTTATTCTCTTTCATGTCTATTAAAGATACATCGTATTGTCTTTTTCTGTCCTATTTCTTACCCCTTCTTTCGTCTTTTCTGCCTTTTTATCACTTCATATTTAACCCTACGACTCTGTGATTTGCTCTTCTGCAATCATCAGAATGCACTAGTTTAAAATTAACTGCTTTTCCTTGCCTTATAACCACAGGTCCTATTCATGAGCAATGGGTCTTATTAATTCTTTTGTCTCCAACAGATTATTAAGTATATTCGTTTAAGGTCTCTCACTCCATATACACTCCTAATGGCTTACTGCTCTTTGTTAGAGTTTTCTGATTCTGGTCCCCAGAGATGCTGCTCCTATCTTATCTAGGGTGCTGATATGAATTGGGTGGTATATTTATTATTTCTACATGCTTTTGAAATGACAGCAATTATCCCATGTTTGAGCCATCATCTTGCATCAGAGAAGCTCTTAATTCTTTCCAGTTCTCAGCAGCTGCCCCCAGTACACCAGCCTCAAGCATCTCTGAGAGTCCACAGATGAATTTGCAAAATGCACACGGTGCTCCTCCAGGGAAACCCACGGTTAGCATCTCTGCTGTCAATCAGTATTGAGGATGCCTCGTATGCACAT
Organism: Hystrix cristata; assembly: GCA_004026905.1. Taxonomy (NCBI): domain Eukaryota; kingdom Metazoa; phylum Chordata; class Mammalia; order Rodentia; family Hystricidae; genus Hystrix; species Hystrix cristata. The sequence goes on from PVJO010024784.1 coordinate 6,615, forward strand.
GGGTTGTCTGGATTGCTCTTTATTCCCTGAGTTCAACTTAACAGATAAAGACGAGGAAGGAGAAGTTATGCCTTTGTTCATGCTCCCACCTGAGGTGAAAAACAGTACATGGCTCCCGCAAGTATCCATGGTACTAGTCTATTAGCCCAGAAAAGCCACCTCCACAGCTTACACGGCTCTGACATATAGTACCGTGCACAACCTGAACGAACAATGCTAAAGAGTAAGCAAGACAGGGTTTATTAAAGCTCTTTCTTGCTTAAGGAAATTTAGGGTCAGTATGAGGAAACGGAGGTCCCAAGGCACTGCCAGAACTAGGAGTACAACCCAGAATTTCTGATCCTCAACCCAATTCAATACATCCCAGAGGACCCAGCACAACTTATGTTGATGACTTACATACTAAACCCTTCTCAAAGATGTGATCTGCATCCCATTTAGCTTGTGCTCATACGAACACTCAGAAGGTACTCAGTAAGATGTTTGATATATTATTATAATTAAACCAATTGCTATGATTAATTATTCATTTGTTTCTTCATATATTTTTGCATACTTGGAACATCCTGGAATCTATTGAGAGTATTCAGGACTCCCCAAATGAGCATATGTACACACACACACACACACACACACACACACACACACACACACACACTAGAATTCTGTCTAATTCCAAGGGTTTTCTTATCTCCTAAAGCTGAGTTGAAAACTCAGCATTCGCTCTTAAAATCTTAGAATGTTAAGGGCCTTAAATATGGCTGATTCCAATTTCTTCATTTCAGAAATTTAGATACTAAAGACTAGAGCTCGGCAGTTACTGGCTGATGACGTTCGAGTACAGGCAAAGAAGGTGGGAGGTGAGTACTGTCTCTTTGTCACCTTCAGAGTCAGCTGGGGAAGGAGATCTTTCCCTTCCTTCACAGCAGAAGTCCTGAGCTTAGAACTGAGGTCCCCTCACTCCAGCCCCCTCCTTTCCATGATGTACTCTGTATCCCAAAGTCTCTGAACCTCTCTCCACCTTCCCAGTCTCTAACCTTCCATCTCTCTAACCTTCCATCCTCCTAGGTCCTGTTTTCATTGGGCTATCTTCTTATACTATATTCCCTGAACTTTATAAATTAAAAATGAATCGAAATTTCATCCTTGGAGTCATAAACAATTGGATGAAGATGCTTGAAACCAAATTCACTTGTGTATTTCTAAACACTTCTTACAACAAATGCTTTAAAAATAAGTAAGTAAATCATGATGTGTCACTCCTTCTGACCTTGAGAAAACAATAGCATAAGTAAGACAAGCTGATAGGACTGGATAGTGGGTGACATTTTAAATCATGTCCTGAAAATGTCACTAGAAGCCTGGGTAAATTTCTATCATGCTAAACTAAATTAAAATACAAATAAATGATATCTGCAGAGAGATGAGAAGAGCAAATAAGTTTTGGTATTGGTAACATGCTGTGATTAATCCAAACAAGTCGCGACCTCTTGATTATAAAAATTCTTAGCCAACTTAGAACCTTAATTACATAATGACTAAAGAAGCAGATTTATCCCACAGAACTGAAAAGGTATCATACAAACAATAATTTAAAAAAATCTTTTCAAGGTTAACCCCTGAAGGCTCCCAAAACATGTAAAGAGCAAAATATTTCTGAGTGTTTGGCCAGTGGTAGACCCCAACTCTCAGGGAGAGGCAGTAACTTAGCCAAGTCAGACGGCAGGGAGTCACACAGGGTAGATTTCCAGGCAAGGCTGCAGTATTTGTGGATTGGTTTTTCTGTAAGTGATAATGAATGATAATGGTAAATTTTACTTCCAGCAGTTATTGGCTACATCATGTTGGTCCATGTGACCTCCTGAAGACCATACACAAAATACAGGCAAAATATAAAGAAAGCATGAGCAAGTTTTCAGGGCAAAGAAGATTGACAGGTCAAAGTCCAGCAAAACCAGCAAAAGTGAACCTCAGAGCAGGTCTCCTCTGCTCCTCAGCTGGGCTGACAATTCCAAAAGCCAAAGCTGAGCCTCTGAGAGATCAAGTTGAGCTCGACAGATACTTGTGGGATGAGAGAGCAATGGAATGAGACTCACAACCACCCAAAGAGAAAGGGCTTTGAAAATATGCAAGAATTTTAGCTGGGAAATATGAACGACTGCCATCCAGGGTGAATGGAAATAAAATATCCCTGCGGGGATTGAGGCTTCTGATCATGCAAGTCTCGGATTTGATAAAGTGATCTGCCCTAACTTAGTTCCGGAAAGTTCCAACAGGGGAACAAAGAAAAGTGACAAGAAGAGGAACACAAACAGCAAAACATTAGACTTTAACCCAGCCATATAAATAATTGCAGTAAGTAAAAATGGACCAAACACTCTAATTAAAAGACATTTTATGTCAAATAGGGGTAAAAAGTAAGAGCTAACTCCATGCTTTCCATAAGAAATGCATTTCATGTGAAAAGGCACAGATCGTTGAAAACAGAAGGATAGAAAAAGAGTATTCATGAAAAACTAAGCATAAGAGAGCTGGTATGATTGTATTAATATCAAAGTCAGTATCAAGTAAACAGTATTGCCGGAGATAGAGAGGGACACTTCTAAACACTGCAAGTATTAATCCACCAAGGAGATATAACCATCCTAAATAAATCCACTATTTATTTACCATCACAAAGGTTCATGAAGCAAAATTGACCAAAACTAAAAGGAAAAAAAAGAAAAGGAAGAAATGACAATCAAGTAGATTTTAACACTTTTCTCTCAGTAGGTAATAAAATCACCAACTACTACTAACACTATTCAATGAGTTTGAGCCAGCTGACATTTATATAACTTAAATCCAACTGACAGAATAAGATCAGAAAAAATATTCTTTAAAAATGTCCAAGAAATATTCGCCTAGATAGACCATATGCTTCTTCATAAAAGAAGTCACAGTGCATATTAAAAGATCAAAATCTTCAAACTATGTACTTGGCCAACCTGAAATCAATAACAACAGTTCCTCTATAGACACCCCAAGTACTGGGCATAGAGCAACATGCTTCTAAACAATCTGCGTATCAATAATGAAATTATAAAATATTTAACTGAATGATTAAAAAATAGAACATGTCAGAATATGGAGTACTTAGAGAGAAATTTACAGCTTTAAATATTTATATTAGAAAAGAAGAAAAAGTTTTAAAATCAATGATCTAAATTTGCACTTTAAAGAGTTAGAAGAGTAACTAAACCCAATACACAAGGAAGAAAATAAAGATCAGAAATCAGTGAAACACAAAACAAATAATAAGGAAGTTAACAAGGCCAAAAAGAAAAAAGAAAATACAGAGAAAACAAAATTTCTAATACTAGAAAGAAAAGAGTGGGTATAAGTACACACTCTGTAACTATTGAAAGGAGACTCAGGAAGTATAAACGACTTTATACCAATAATTATACAGCTGGACAACTTCTTTGGCAAACACAACTGACCAAAACTAACAAGAGAAGAAACTGATAACAGCCTGCTATATCTTTTAAAGAAACTGAATTCAAAATCATGTTCCCTCAAGGAACACATGGATTCACTGGTTAATTCCGTGGAACGGCTAAGGAAGGAAAAGCAGCCCTGCACAGCCTGTTCACTGGATGAGCCTGGCTGTGGTCCTGAGCAGGGCTTGAAAGTGTTGAAAAGGTCTGTTACCTGGGTGAGTGGCTTTGGAGAAATTACCCAAAACAAACAGTAAGATCACTTACGGCTTTATCTCCCTGTGCAAGAATTTCTTAGAATGATAAAATCACATTAATGCAGTGAGCAGCGGCTCCAGGAGGTCCCGGTTCTCAGCACACTGTACCCATCTCTGGTGGTTGGCCGCAGGGACAAGGAGGCCGTGAGGCTTGGGAGGAGCACCCGGGAGCCAGAAGAATTCTCTTCTTGGCCTAGTGATGGTTGTATGGGTGAGTCCACTTTATAAAACTTCCTCAAGCGCTCATGTATATGTGTGGGTTTCTTTATGTCTGTCCTACACTGATGAAACTTTCACTGATGTGTATTTAAAAAATAGACTGATAGGAATAACGGCTACGGTTTCTAGAGTAGTCAGTTCATTACAGCTCTCCGACATGACTTGTGAGATAAAAGAAAACAAACTGTGTCATTGACACAAGGATGGGCTATCACAAGCCATTTAGCTGATGATTACACTGTAATAAAAAGCTTGTGATTGCTATTACATGAAGAGTGTGAGATTAAAACTGGCATCTGTCCTATGAGTGCAAATATACAGTGGCGTCCATGAGTAAAACCAGTCTGACTTAGTATGGAGGAGAAGAAGGGGGCAGCTTCTTCCCTAAATTCAGTTCATTGATTGATTGAGTGATTCTCACTTCACTGATTTTGAAGAGATGACACAAGAACAATGATATGCACAAATCTTTAACATACCGCTCAGTGAAGTTTTATAATCTGAATATTCCTGCATAACTAGCATTTGGATCAAGTTACGGAATATTACTGGCATCCCAGAATCTTCCCTTGTGCTCCCCCCCTTTTCCCCAAAGATAACTACTAACCAAACCTCTATCCCCAAGTTTTTACTGCAGTCTAAGCTTTCGAACCTCTCCAGGATTTCTCTTTCTCATCTGGCTTCTTTCACTCATCATTCTGTTTGTGAGCTTGCTTGTCATTATTAGTAGCACTATAAAGGCGGGTCACTACACTGTCATCATCACACAGCCTCAGTCAGGGCAGGGGCAGGAGCTCTGCAAACCGATTGGGCCCCATCTTGGTCATAGCTCTACGTCTCTGCCCTCCGATAGGTCTGAGCATTTCCTCACCTTTGAAATGAGAAAATATTTACCTGGCAGGATTGTTGGAAGGATTATAAATGACCTCAATAATAATAAAGCTTTACTGAACACTAAGTATTTGTGAAGGGCTCGAGCAGACTTAGCAGCAGCTCGCTGGCCTTCACTGTCAGGACTGCCAAGCGTGTGATCCCAGTTTCTGCTCCTTTCTCTCAAATTCCAGAGAGGCAGCTTAGTGATCTCAGCATGGATCAGGCAAACTCACCTGGAAAAACAAACTGTCAAGTAGGGGCGGGGACACAGAGACCTGCACCTGAGGACTGCGCATGCTCCTACAGAAGAGGCCATCGCTCCAGGCAGTGGCTCTAAGAGCACTTCCTGCAGCCTCAGGAACCTTGCCAGAGAAATGCACAACTCTTGTGAGTGGGCATGCAGAGTCTAGGAAAGAAAACTAGAATCCACACTGCCTGTGTATACATCGTCTTGTCACCTGACTCACACAGAAAACCAGCCCCAAACCATTCGAGGTGTTTGTTTGTTTTTTGAGACAGGGTCTCACTATGTAGCTCAGGCTGTCCTTAAATTTGCTATATGGCCAACGCTGGTCTCAAATTCATAATCCCCCTGCCTCAGCTTCCCAAGTGCTATGATTACAGGTGTGTGCCAGTTTGATTGGGTTTAAGGTACAACAAAAGAGCATGCTGAGAAGGTCACCCGGCCTCCAAGCCTGGGGAGTACAACCCGATCTGAGAAAGCCTGTTTATGATCAGGAGCCTCCATTATGTTTTTTTAACCCTGACCCTCTGCAATCCTAAAACAAACCAACTTCCCACAAAATCAAAACACAATGACCCTTTGGGATCACTAGAGCAGGCTGTCGTTCTTACCTCCGTTTTCTGGATGGGAAAGTCGTAGTTAAAAAGGGGTAAAGGGCTCAACCGCAGAACTGCCCATCTTGTGTTGCAAGGTTCCTGCCTGTATGTTTTTATTACTTTAGGTTATTTTGAACAGCTTTCAATTTCAGCTGGTCGAATTCAAGTGCCAGCCGGATAAGGAAGCAGCGGGTGCAGCCACTGACAAATGGTCTCCTGCGCTTCTTCCATGACTTCTCCCAGCTCCCGTGCCCTCTCCTCTGCTGCTGCACCAGCCCCTGTTTTGTTGGGATTTGCTGTGTCTACCAACACTGGATGAGAACAAAGATCATAAAACAGAAGTTATCTAGCTTGCAGGAGATGACAGAAGAGGGCAAAAATACATACTTGAAGAGGCTCATTTTTGAAAAGGCTGAGTGATTACTTCCTCTTTGGAATGAAATTATGCAAATCTACTTACTGCAGGAAGGGGAGAATGAAGCTAAACTAATTTTAGCTCAGTTTGCATTTCTAGTGCAATAACAACTTCAGTTTGGAGTGTGCAGGGGGATGGGGCAAAGGTTGGCCCATACTTGCAAATGCTTATGTTGGACATTAGGGGTAGGCCGTATAGGCATTGGGTCACAGGAGACTTGGACAGATGATGTTTCTTCCAACCCCCAGGCCCACTCCATCTCCCCACTCTCCTCCTCACACTTCTCCTTAGACAGGCAATCTTTCAGCTGACTTCTGTGAGGAGCTACAAGAGGCGCCATGATTCAGTGGCCAGAGGGACAGCGGAATCTGTCCCCCGGACAGTCACTGATTATGGTGCTTCCTGTTCTGTTCTGTGAAATGGGAACTGCTCACAGTCCCTGAAAGGATTCCAGATAATCTAAGTATATGTAGAAGCAACCAGTACAAGCAATCTCTCAAGAAGGGTGGTTATTATCAATGGCATGGCTCATCCCCACTCATCATCCTTATTATTCATTCATCTATCCATCCACTCACTCATTCATTCACTCATTCATTCATTCAGCAGATGTCCATTCATACGGAGTGCTGGCACAGCAGAGGAGGTGGGATCTCAAAGATTACTAGAATAGGGCACAGTTTCTTGCAAGGGGCTCACCCTCTGGTGGAGGAGGCAGAGTCTACAACTAACTCCAGTGTAGTGGGGGCTGAGTGACTGTGTGGAGGGAGCTCTGCGGAAGACATAGCTCATTTTCACGGAGAGGTGCAGGAAACATTTCCATGGAGAAGAGGATTTTAGGCCCAGAAGGGCAAGATTTTGCCAAGTGAAGCTGGGGAGGAGGCAGCTCAGGATGGAGGTGGCAGGGATGGTGCATGAGTAAGAACAGACCTTTGGACGGAAGCTTAGACCAAGTCTACAGCTAGAATCCTTTTGCCCCCACTGAAAACAACACCACTGTGAATCGAGACACCTTCTTCTAATACGAGGAGCGATGTCGAGGTCGTGTTCTTATCCAGGTAACAGAAAATACTTATGCAGTAGAGTATTATCCAGCCATAAAAAGAGGGAAATCCTGTCACTTGCAACAACATGAATGAAACTGGAGGCTGTTTTGTTAAGCGAAATAAGGCAGGCACAGAATGACAAGCACTGCATGATCTCACTCAAATGTGCAATCATAAAAAGCTGATCTCATAGAAGTTGAGAATACAATGCCGGGTACCAGAGGCTGAGGAGGCTGAGCAGGGCAGGGGGCGGTGGGTGATGAGAGGTTGTTCATAGGATACAATGCCACACTTAGAAGGAGGAATAAATTCTGATGTTCAGTTGTACAGTAGGATGATTACAATCAACCATAATTACACACGTAATTTAAAATCGCTAGAAGATTTTGAATGCTCTTACCACAAAGAATAATGAATGTCTAAACTGATGGATAAACTGATTGTTCTGATTTGGTCATTATATAATGTATACACATGTTGAAACATCACACTGTATCCTATAAGTATGCATAATTATCATGCCAATCAAAAATAAAATAAAATACAACTCTGAACTTGATTTAGCGCCCCTTGAAGCTCAATGAGAGGACTGTGGGGATACGGGAGTTGTATACTTCCTCCTGTCACTCAGCAGCCGTGTGCCATGTGCAGGGCTAGGGTGACAGCTGGGAGGGAGGGCAGGGAAGAGAGGACAGTTCTGCATGGTGAGTGACTACGCTGCCTGCTGACCGAGGCTGTGAGGAAGACATTCCAAATACTGTTTAAGTCTCCCAATGCCCTCCTCACTAATCACTGCGCTAAATCCCCAGCCCCCCACATGTTTTAGAACCAAAAGCTGTTCCAAAACATCTTGGGTTGTCACAACCAGAGGCTGGCGGTGATACTTCAGCAGCAGAGTTAAAACAAGAGAGTCCATTACGAGTCTGAGGTTACTTCAAAACAGTGTCACTTTTCAAAGGAGAGTGAATGCATCTATCCGGCAGATGCGCATCAAAGTCTAAGACACAAATTCAAAACATGGCTTGGAAACTTCTCTGAAGATCTGTTTCCATCAGCTCTTTGGAAAATACAGAATTAGTATGCTAATTCTGCTTCAACCACCTGGGAGCTTGGCTAAGAAAGATTTGGACTATTTCCTGAGCACAACTGAGTCAAAACTCACCAGCCTTCCAGGAAACCCGGCCTACAAATTACTCAGATGTTGTGTTTGCGCATATAGCGCCTGCATGTGATATGTGTGTGTCCTGCCCCTCTGTGACGTTGTCCTTCGAGGGAGGTGAAGTTTCCCTGCCGAGAGAGCTGAATGTTTTGTTTTTCTCCTGGCAACGTCATGGAGTCACAACTGCTCTCAACCTACTATAATTTGGCTGACTCCTACAGAAAATGGCACTTTTTCCAGAGCTGGACGTGGCCTTAGTACATCAGAGGGCACCGCAGAGCCAAAGCTCTCTCACCAACCCCCCGAGGGGTCTGGTAGCCCTTTCGGTTATTTGGCTGACCCACCTTCGTCCGCAGCTCAGTTTCAGTCCCTCGACCCTCTCATTATGTCCGCATTCCCCAAGAGGACGTGCTGCTCCTTGTCACCACAGCTGGCAGCCTCCGGCAGCTCCACTGCTGCCCTCGCTGCTCTGCCTGGCACTGCCCTGGAAACAGCCTGGAGAAGCTCTACAGGGGCCTTCTTCTCTCCACTGCCCGTCTCTGCAGGCCAAGCAGAGCCGGGGGACCTCCTAACGGGCGTTATGTATATCGGCTGTCACTGTAGCACCCTGCACCAAGATGAAGACCTGCTCAGTGTAATCACAGAGGTGAATGACTTATCCCAAGGTGCTCAGACAGAGCCCTCAGACACAGAATTCCTGGCTTGATCACAGAACTGTTTTTCTGCTTCATCAGATCAGAGAGCTCCAAAGTCAAGGGGGAACCCTACCGTTGGTGGTTTCTGTTGCCCTCAAGTTGTTCCTCCAACCTCCTGGCATGATTAGGGATCTCCAAACGCCTTTGCCAGAACCCATGCAGAAAAAGAATTGCCCTGATAATACTGATTGAAAATAATAAGGAAGATACATAAAAACGTATGTGGAGTGATCCCACTCCATTGCATCCTGAAGAACATGCAATAGCTTGTTCACAGCGACTACCCTTCAGGAGGAGTGTTACGGCATGTGGGAAAAAGAGTGGTTAGCTGTTGCTTTGTGCAATTCACTATTTAAGTTTAAAAAAAATTAGTGGTTACCTTAGAGTTTGCAATACACACTTAAGATGTAAGGAAAACAGTGGTTAGCTATTACTTTGTGAAATTTGGCTATTTAAGTTTAAAAAATTACCTTAGAGTTTGCAATATACACTTATAACTAATCTAAGTCCACTTTAAATTACAAAATACCACTTTCCATGTAGTGTAGAGATCTTATTAATAGGTATTTCCAGTTCCACCCACCCACCCACCCCCTACAGCCTTGCTGTTATTCACTTCACTTACCCATACACTATATACATCCAGTACATTGTTGCTATTATTACATATTTTAAACAAGTAGTTATCTCTTGATTTTACTTGGTGTAGACTGGAATTTCTGGCCTATATAATTTTCCTTCTCCCAGAATGATTTGCTTTAATATTTCCTTCAGGGAAGGCCTCCTGAAGACGAATAGCCTAGGTTTTTTTTTGTTGTTGTTGTTTTGTTTTTTGTTTGTTTGTTTTATCTATTTGAGGAAATTCTTATTTCTTTTCCTTTTTGGGGGGTGGTGCCGGGGATCGAACTCAGGGCCTCGTACTTGCTAGGCTCTTTTCCATTTTTGAAGGAAGTCCTTCAAGAAACAGAATTATAGATTGGTAGACTTTTTTCTTGTAACACTTTAGATATTTCATTCCATTATTTTCTTGTTTGCGCGGTTTCTGATGAGAAGTTTGCTGTAATTTTTACCTTCATTCCTTTCTAGGTAAGGTGAGGCCTTGCCTCCCACTCTGGTTTGTTCCAAGCATTTCTCCTTGTCTTTGGTTTCTGTAGTTTCAGTGATAAACTACACATAGATTTCTCAGTATTACTCTGCTTGGTGTTGTTCTTTGGGCTTTCCGTACCTGTGGTTTGGTGTCTGTCATTAACTTTGGAAAATTTTTGACATTATTACTTCAATTATTCCTTCTGTTCCCTTGTCTGTTTCTTATCTTTTCGGTACTCTAATCATTACTCACACTTTTTGAAAATTTCCCACAGTGCTGGATATTCTCGTTTTTTTTTCTATTTTTTTCTCTTTACATTTAATTTCAGACGAGATCGGGCGCATTCACGGTGGTACGGCCATAGACTTTACATTTAATTTCAAGAAGTTTTAATTCGCCTAGCTCAAAATTCGCTAATTCTTTGTTCCACCGTGTGCACTCTACTGATGAATCCATCAAAGGTCTTCTCAATTTCTATCGCAGTTGGGTTTTTATTATTCTTGCATTTCCTTTGATTCTTTATTAGAGTTCTCAGCTCTTTGCTTACATCTTTCATCTCTTCTTGCGTCTTATTTGCTTTTTCCTTTAGAGTTCTTGACATACTAATCATGGTTATTTTATGTTGTTGGTCTGATAATTCCAATACCTATACCACATCTGAATTCTGTTATTTGTCTCATCAGACTGCATCTTACCTTGACTTTAGTTGTGCTTCATAATGTTTTGTTGGAAGCTAGACATGATGTGTTGAGTAATATGAACTAAGGTAAATAAACCTTTAGTGTGATGTTTTATGTTAATTTGGCTGGGAACTGGCCTATGATTAATATTGGCTGTAACTGTAGGTAGTAGAAACTTCTAATTTCTCTAGCACTTTATGATCTGTTTTTTGGTGGTTTCAATAAAAATCACTGGTTTTCAGTTCGTTTAGCTTTTTCCTCGTAAGGACTGGAATGATGACTTCTAAGTTCATACATGTTGGACTTGAAACTGGAAATATTTTATTTAATCCTCTAATAGAGAGTTTTATTACTTTAATTAAAAGAACTTTTTAAAATAAAGCATCATGGGCAACCCACTCGGGTCCCCTCCTGTCTCTCAGGAGCTCTCTTTCTCTCCCTCAATAAATTTCCTACTCTTAAAAAAATAAAAAAATAAAATAAAGCATTGCTATAGGAATTTATCTTTGGTCCTTTGGGGAAAGCCCATGATCCTTCTTTGGCAAAGAGGTACCCCTGTACACCTAGGAGCGACTACCCACAGAATCTGTCTCTCCCGTGAGATGCACGAGCGCCCTCCTTGGGACCCCGGCGCAGCCCTCTTCCTGCCTACAGAACAGTCTTCCGCTTTCAACTGTCAGCCAGCGCCCGGGCCAAGACACACTAGAAGCAAGAGGCTCCAGATGCAAGCAGCACCACTGCAATTGTCCTCTCTTCTTTGTACAGATGCCAATCCCCGTGGAGAGCACGGTCATTCCTAATACAGGAATAAGTATGGCTCCGTTTCCCGAGACCCTCGGCTGAGGGAACTCTGACAAATACACACTGGGTTAGAAATTGATTATGGGCGTCTTTCTGAGACCAGTCTTTTTTAGACTATAATCCATTCACATGAGACCAGCGCTACGGAGATGTGCAAGACTGTTCCCTGGCCCCACCCTGCTGCCAGCTCTGAGGACTTCACGTCTCTTTCTCTCTGAGACAAAGCCAACCAAGGCCAGCAAACCAGTGGCAGGCTTCAGTGCAGTGCACTGAAATGTAAGATCATTCCTTAAAAATGCACGTTTCTGTAGGATAGTGCACCTGGAACTATTAGATTTTCTGGCTTCTCCAGCTTTCCGCAGTCTCCACTGCACTTGCAGCTGCACACTCACAGCTTCACACACCGCCCTCCCAGGAGCACCCTGCCCTGCCTCCCAAGCCTTCCTCTGAAGTCTGGGTGGAGGCTTTTCTGACCTCACAACTCTCGTGTTCTGCATGTGCCTAAAGCCAGCACCAAATGGATGATGCCAAGGTCTGCTGCCAGCTGGAGTAATAGCCAGGCTTCCTTCTCTCTCAGCTATAGGGGTCAAGCACCTGGATTGCTGAGCACTATGAACTCAATCCCAAGGAACAAATTCCCTAGGCCACAGCCAATCTGGAATGTGGTGCCCTGGGAAAGAAAGTTTTTCAACTTTGCAATTGGGGGCTGCAAAGATAGAGTCCTGTTGGGTTTTGTGGTGTCTTTAGGTCATCTTTTCTATTGTACCAAAGTACTTGGCTTTTTAATGCTAATCCTTTCAGCAACCAAGTTGTCTCTGCCATTTTTGCAGGTCCCAACTTTACCAGAGCTTCCTTTCTGGCCAAACGCAAAACTTTTATAATTCTGCTGGGCCATTCGCTCTTGATTCTCAAGGTAGAGCTGGCTAAAAGCCCTCAACAGTAGCCATGCCACTGCCTCAACATTAGACTGCCTTGAAATTTCTTCCACCAGATTAACTAGTCCAGTACCCTTAGTCTCCTGGAATGTCTCAGAACAGAAGCAAACTGTAGAAAATTTTTCTGTAGAACATAACGCATGGCCTGGAGTCCAGCTGCCGATGCGGTCCTTGTTCCTACCTGAAACCTCCTGAGCCTGGTCTTTGCCAGCTGTATTTCTATCAGCTTCCTGATCTTCTGAGCTCTGACTGGAATCTCCCATCAAGCTTGACTTACAACATCCCAGGGCTGCTTCTTCAGCCAGCACCACCAAACTTTTCCAAACTCCTCTCAGAAGCTAGTTCCAAAGGCTCCTGGACCACACGGCCAGGTAGGATCACAGAAACAACCTCACTTCCCTGGTACCAAAATCCGTCTTAGTTACTTCCTCATTGCTGAGACAAAATACCTGATGCCCACTGGCTAAAGAAGGAGAGGTTTATTTTGGCTCACAGTTTCTAGGGGTTTCAGTACATAGGATGGCATGGTTGAGGAGAGAGTTCATGGCATAGAAAGCAGGAAACAGAGTGGGTAGTAAAGTGAGAAAAGTGAGTAAAGTGAGAAACAGTGGAGCGGAGGGAGACACTCTCTTTCATCCACTTAAATCTAAAGAACACCCAATGGTCCTTCCTCCTTCCACTGTGTTAAGAGAGGTAGAAAATAAAAACTCAGGAGATCTCTGATGCTTTAGGGGACAGTACATGCCTGTTGGATCTCCTAGCCAGTGGTAGTAACCCTATGGCACACACACCACAGAGTCCTCTCTGTCAGCATGCAAGCCAAGTTATCCGGCATCATCCCAGCAGCCAAGCATCAGATAAAAGTGCACACAGGGGGCCATGCACATCCTCAGAAAGGGGTAGCAACATCAGGCCATGACATCACAAGTGGCGACCCATCCGAGCTTTCCCATGGCTGGTCAGTGTGCTGCCAAGGAGATATATATATATATTTGTTTGGACTGGCTGTGAGTTTTAATACATTTGCTCTTACTAACACAAATTTTAGCTTTGAGTTTTCTTTGGAAAATTGAAGTTTAATACCTAAGATTTAGCAAAGAGATATTCTAATTCAGAGACCACAATTCTATAATGTCGTGCTGTCCCCCTGGCATACTTGAATCAGCAGCACCATATTTAATCATTTGTGAAGCATTTATAAAAACAAGATCAAGGAGATATATATATATATATATATATATATATGCATGTATATGTATTTCCTTGGACTGGCTGTGATTTTAGCAGAAGACCCACAAGGTGGGAAATGCACTCAGATGCCTTTTGCAGAGCAGGCCAAAAGCCGGTGGTCAGTGGGACGTTGCCTCCTTGCGCTGGAGGTCAGCAAATTCAAGAAGAACCCCAGCTGAGAATCACTGCCACAGATTCTCGGTACAGGGCATATCCACTTCTTTAGTGTTAACTGACAGTGATAGCTATTTTTGGTATAGGGATAAATTTGTATTGGATGCTTCATTTATTTTCCAATTTTGTATTTTGTAAACTCCAAGTCTTGAACACCAAAAAAATGACTACAGAAAAAAAAAAGCAAAACTGAAAACAGCGGAAGATCACTCCAAGAGGTCTGGACAGAGTCATTTGGAGTGACTGAACACAATGGGAAAACATTTTGTATTCTGTGTAGTGAAAGTGTCACATGTCACACATCAAGTGTCAGGCGACACTTTGACAATGACCACAAAAGTGTTGCTGAACTCGGTAGAACTGAAAAGAAAGACTTTCTTGAAGGGAAATGGAGGAAATATCATTCTCAGTATCTTAGTTTCTGCAACTATCTTTCTAAAACAAATCTTCTGATAGCTGCCAGTTTTCAAATTTTATGTGCACAGCAAAACATGCACACCCCTCTCTGATGGAGATTTTATCAAAATGGCCATGTTGCCTGGGAGTAATTCCCTTTTTCATGATTTCCCAAACAAAGATAAAATTATGCAACGCATCTCTGAGATGCCACTTAGCACAAACACTGTGAAAAGCTCGAGTCCCGCGCACGGCAAGTGATGTCAGCCGGCAGCTCACCACCGACTTACACAGGCAGCCTGTTACCCCGCGCGCTTGGACGAAAGCACAGATATAAATAATCCTGCGAGGCTGGCAGTAATTCTGCCTTATGCTGTTGGTGACATCATGAGAGAAGAGCTCGTGAAACTGGCATCTCTGCCTGGAAGAACACGAAGGATGGATCGCTACAATGTTGTGATGGAGCCTTTTTTGTCAGAAGACATAAGACCAGAAAAAGTGGTTTCAATTACTAGCGATGAGGCACCTTGTACGGCGGGGCAATATCTGATCTCACACAGTTCTTTGTTAAGAAAGCAAAGCACCCGGTCATGCAGTTTCATTGTATTATATATCAATAAGCTCTTTGTGCCAGAGAAAGCAGCAAAACCTTCGAGGATATCCTCAAGGATGTCACAAAATGATGAATGGCTGGTACTCTTAATTTTTGACAGTTTCAGTCATTTCTTGATGAGGCTCAGGCATAGTCAGATACTTTACTCATGTACAATAATGTCTGGTGGCCGAGCAGAGGACGAGTCCTAGAGAGATTTGTAGCCTGCTTGGATGAAATGAGGCTGTTTATGAATGAAAAGGGGCAGGAATATCCACAGCTCACTCTATGGCCTGGTTTAACAACCTCTACAGATTTTACACTACACTTCAATGTACTAAACAAAAAACTACAAGGTGCAGGAAAAACAGCAGAAAAGATGTTTTGTGATACCAAAACGCTTGAGAGAAAACTGCACATTTTTGAAAAAAACATTGAAAGTAGACAGCTGAAATATTTTCCAAATCTAAATGTGCATTTACAAAATTCTGCAACATTTGCAGACAATCCTACAAACCATCAGGAAATCTACGAGGAATTTCCTAGCGTTGTAGCAGCTGCAAAGGAGAATTTTAGTAATAGATTTTTATAGTTCCATAAGATGGAGACAACCCTGTGTTTTCTTACTTCTCCAGATATAGCCAAATTTGAAGAAACACAGGTTAGATTTTAGAAATCTGGAAATGGGGCTATTGGAATTTCAGGAAAGATCTGGAAAAATAAATTTTATGACCTGCGTACAACACCTGAGAAGATAAAGAGGATAGACTGTGAAGGGAGGACAAAGGACAGCACAGTTGATACTTCTGAAAATGAAATCCTTGAAGCATAGAATTCTCTGCAAAAAAAAATTAAGTCAATTAAATCACAGAGGATTGCTTTTCTTACTTTCTTTGGGTCATCTTATGCTTGTAAGTAGCTGTTTTCAGCTTTGAATTAAATCAAATCTGATACAAGAAACAGACCAACAGATGACCAGATTGCTGTATGCATTGCTCTCAAACTAATGAAGTATGAACCGAGGTTTGACAAATTATCAGCACGCATACAAAGATCATATTAACTGTGCAAAAGCAAAGATCACATTTTGCTCAGCAAGATCACAGTAATTGTGCAAAAGCATGGCAAATGCAAACTTTTACCTTTGAATAAAAAGTTGTTTGTATCACTGAAAGGTCTGTTACTGTGTTTTTCTTTTAAGACAAAAGATGTTAAAGTAGAGTTGTTTTTCTAAACTAAAACCTCAGTATTCAGGTTTAACTGCAGTGCTGGCACTTTGTGATAAAAAAAGTAGGGTTGTAGTTTGGGCACTCGGTCTCTAAAATGTTCTTTATCACTATTCTAGCCTGACCTTGTGTCACCTTCACTCTACTCCTGCCTCATTAAGAGTTCGTAAATACATACTATATGTCATGCAAATAACTAAGATCAGAGTGAATTCTAGAACAAGCATGCACGTTGAGAGTCCCTCAGGTAATACAGTACTCTGTCAATCACACCTAGAGATTCAAGGGGAGTCCCCCATGCTGAGGTGCATACCCTTTAAATTCCCAAAGCCTGATTAATAGGGGGCTACTTCCACTACTTTGTGTTATGATCTGTGTGCAGTGCTTTTGCCTTTCTGTCACCCTGACATCCTTTTTTGTCTGTGCCATTTCTTTTGTTGGCATGGATTTGCCATGAGCAGAACTTTCTGTGATCTTCAACAAATGTAAACATTTGCCACTTGCTACTAGATGTACATTTGGCAATTCTCTCCTTATCACACACAAGAGCCTGGACTACATCTCCCCACTTCATGGTAACAAAGGGGGTTTGAGGGACCTATACCCTCCAAATCACGCCACAGTGACCCACCACTTGATACCAGGATTCACCTTTCAGCACCACACCCAGCTATGAACCCAGCAGCAGACTAATCCAATATCACATACCCATGATCCTGTCAGCTCCCAAAAGCTCTGCCTTTGAGCACATGAGGCTTTGGGGGACATGTAGATATAAGCCATAAGAGCTGAATACTTCTGTAGAATAATTTCAGGATTACTGAACCCACAAACACCATGTACTGTAAGTACCTTTAAGGATTTGAGCCTTAATTATGAAATTGATGCCTAAGAAGGCTGTTGCTCTATATTCTCCTACAAGCAATATATAAGACTCTGTTTGCCTTCCCCTTTACTAGATATTATGTTTTCAATCTGTGACCATTAAATAATACCTCTCTCAAAATCTTTTTGGAAATCTTTAATTACCAAATAAAATTGGACGTTTTGG